>JASVEL010009770.1:0-89158 GCA_032618575.1 Nicotiana noctiflora
CTAAAACCTTTGTGATTTTCTAGTCCATTGGAGATTAAAATATACATGATTTTAATGTTTGTTTGTGTCATTCTTTTACATAATGAAGAATGACAACGGGAACCTGACTGTTACTATGGTGACTGCCAATAAATCGACAAGCCAAACAATACCAGCATATTCATTGGCAGAAAAACCTGAAAAAGTTTTCGGGATTGATTTCAAGTACTGGTATCAAAAGATGTTCTTCTGCTTGACGACTTTAAGTCTATAGAAGTTCATTAGGGAAGATGTTCTCGTTCTGCCCGACCAAACTCTAGAGAATGAATGATTTCTCATGATTGAGGCGTGGAAGCATTCTTATTTTCTATGCAAGAATTACATTGACTAGAGAACGATATATATTACGTCTATAGTAATGTGGAGACATCAAGAGAATTGTGGATTGTGCTTGAAAGGAAATACAAAACTGAAGATACCAAGTTGAAGAAATTCGTTGCCGCTAAATTTTTGGACTACAAAATGGTAGATAGTAAGTCTGTTATTACCCAACTCCATGAATTGCAAGTGATTATTCATGATCTTCTTGCTGAAGGTATAAGTTGAATTAATACTAATGTTGAAAGTATTAATTATACCATTTTTACTAATAGAATTTTCATTGAAGGCATTGTCATCAATGAAGCATTTCAAGTAGTAGCAATGACTGATAAGTTGCATCCTTTGTGGAAATACTTCAAAAACTACTTAACGTAAGGAGTTGTCGCTCAAAGATCTCATTATTTGGTTGAGAATCGAAGAGGACAACAAAGTTGCTGAAAAGAGAGGCCATGGTAACTCAACAATAATGGGAGAAAACATAGTTGAGGATATTCCTCAAAATAATAGAAAGAGGAAGAAGGCTTGTGGATCGAAAAGCAACCCAAGCAGAAGAGGTTCAACAGAAATTGCTACAACTATGGGAAAGGTGGACACAAATTTACAAATTATCATGCTCCGAAGAAAGATAAGAAGAAGAGTCAAGCAAATATGGTTGATAAAAAAAACACGAAGATGTTGATGACTTGTGTGCTATTGCTTTCTGAATGCAACCTGGTGGGAAATCCTGAGGAGTGGTGGATTGATTCTGAAACCACTCATCATGTTTGTGACGTTAAAGAAGCGTTTTCTACATATGCTCCCGTTTGACCCGAAGAGACGTTTTCTATGGGAAATTCTACAACGGCCAAAATTGAAGGATGTAGGAAGATATTTCTGAAAATGACTTCTGGCAAGGTGGTGACTATTAATAACGTCCTTCATGTTCCCTAGATTAGAAAGAACTTAGTATGTGTTGTACTTATCGTTAAGAACGGTTTTAAATATATTTTTATATCAGATAAGGTTGTAATAAGTAAGAACGAAATATTTGTAGGAAAAGGTTACCTCCCTAAGGGCCTTTTCAAGATGAATGTAATGGTCGTTAAGAATAATAAAATTTTACCTTCTTCTTACTTGCTTGAGTCAAATGATTTATGAAATATACGTTTAGGTCATGTCAATTATAAAACCTTGCGAAAAATAATTAACTTAGAAGTATTTCCTAAGTTTGAGTGCGACAAATAAAAATGTCAAATATGTGTCGAATCTAAGTATGTTAAACATCCTTATAAGTCAGTTGAAAGTAATTCAAATCCTTTAGAATTAATTCACACAGATATTTGCGACATGAAGTTAATAACATCTCACGGTGGAAAGACGTATTTTATAACTTTATTGGCGACAGTATTTGATATTGCTATGTTTACTTACTTAATACTAGTAAAGATGAAGCACTAGACATGTTCATGTAATACAAAAATAAAGTTAAAATGCAACTTAACAAGAAAATCAAAATAATAAGAAGTGATAGGGGTGGTGAATATGAATCTCCTTTTGAAGAAATATGTTTAGTATGAAAATATTTATCAAACAATGGCCCCTTACACGCCCTAATCCAACGGGATGGCGAAAAGAAAGAATTGTTCATTAAAGGAGATGATGAATGCATTGTTGATAAGTTCTGGTTTGCCACATAACTTGTGGGGGAAATCTAGTCTTACGGCTAACCGGATAGTAAATCGAATACCCCAGAGCAAAATACAATCCATTCCATATAAAAATGGAAAGAAAGGAAGCCTAACTTGAATTATTTTAAAGTGTGAGGGTGTATGGAAAATTACAAGTTCCTAAACCTAAAAGGTTAAAAATACGACCGAAAAAGTTGATTGTGTTTTCATAGGATATGCGACCAATAGTAAAGCATATCGATTTCTGGTTCATAAATCAGAAAATTCCGACATTTATAATAATATTGGTCATAGAATCAGACAATTATGAGTTCTTTGAAAATATAAATCCATATAAAAAGGAATGTGACTCGATTGGTGAAGGATCTAAATGATATTGGAAAGAAATAAAAGAAAGTATATTTAATTAGGAGGATCCAAGACGTAGTAAAAGTCAAAGAAAGTCTACTTCATTTGGACCAGATTTTGTGACTTTCTTATCGGAAAATGAACCTCGAACATTTAAAGAAGCTATGTCTTCTTCGGAATCATTTTTTTGGAAAGAGGCAGTCAATAGTGAAATAGATTCCATATTGAATAACCATACATGGGAATAGGTTGATCTTCCTCCTGGAAATAAACCTTTGGGTTCCAAACAAATTTTTAAGAGGAAAATAAAAATGATGGCACTATTGATAAATATAAGGAAAGACTTGTAATCAAAAGGTATAGACAACGAAAAGGTCTTGACTATTTTGATATATACTCTCCAGTTACAAGAATTACTTCCATACGAATGGTAGTAGAATTAGCTGTAGTTTATGATCTTGAAATTCATCAAATGGGCGTTAAAATGGCCTTCTTGATGGATATTTGAAGGAAGAAATCCACATGAAATAACCGGAAGTTTTTGTGGTTCTAGGTAAAGAAAAGAAAGTATATAGACTTGTTAAGTCCCTTTATAGACTAAAACACGCACCCAAACAATGGCATGCGAAATTTGACCAAATAATATTGTTAAATAGTTTTAAGATAAATTAATATGATAAATGTATGTACATTAAAAATATTCCAAACCACATAGTCATTGTTTTCTTATATGTGGATGATATACTGATAATGAGTAATGACATTGCCAACATAAATGCGACTAAGCGTATGTTAACTAACAAATTTGATATGAAGGACTTGGGAGTTGCTGATTTAATTTTGGGGATTAAGATCCATAAAATTTGTCACGACCCGGATTTTTCCCCCAACATCGGGATCATGATGGCGCCTACTCATGGTAGCTAGGCAAGCCACTGTATTCATACTATCCTGTTTTTAACACAATATTAATTAAATAAATGCGGAATACTTTATCGAAATGGAAATAACAATTCACAAGATGAAAACCATACTGAAATCCTCTACCCAAGACGTGGAGTCACCAACTCACAAACTACTATGGAATACTACACATAAAAGTCTGAAGGAAATATAACATAATACTGTTTGTCTCGGAACAACGAGACTACAGCTATTAACATAAATAGAGAAAGAGACGCCGGGCCTGCGGACGTCCGCAAGCTACCTCGGTCTCAAATGTGATCAACTCCCACGCAATCTATTTACTGCTGCTGCTGCTCCTGATCGTAACCTGGACCTGTGCAAAAACGCACAGAAGTGTAGCATCAGCACAACCGACCCCATGTGCTGGTAAGTGCCTGGCCTATCCCGGCGAAGTAGTGACAAGCCTAGGACCAGACACCTACATAAACCTGTGCAATTCAATATATATATGTGTACCACAAAATAACAAGAAATAATCAAGTATTAACACAATAAGCAATATCTTAAAGAATTCAACAAGTAACCACAGTTAATAATTTCGCAAGGAAAATCAAAGTGTAATGTAAACACAAGCAATATCAATTCCAGGAATAGCAAACAGTTGCACGGCATCACCCTTCGTGCTTTTACTCTCGTCCTCACCAAGTAAACAAATAGAGTACACGGCATCACCCTTCGTGCTTTATCACTCTTCCTCACCCAAATAACAATCAAATAAGTTCACAAGGAAAAACAAGGTGTAATGGAAACACAAGTAATATCAAGTCAAGAAATGGCAAATGGTTGCACGGTATCAACCAAATAAAATATAATGGAAAAACAAGTAATATTTAATTCAAGAAATAGCAAGCAATTGCACGGCATCACCCTTCGTGCTTTTACTCTCATCCTCACCAGATAGACAAATAAAGTACACGACATCACCCTTCGTGCTTTTACTCTCATCCTCACATCCATAGTACGGCATGATCCTTCGTACATGGTTCAATAACAGGCACGGCATGATCCTTCGTGCATAATCAATAAATAAACATGGCACGGCATTAACCTTCGTGCATAAATAAATAAAACATGGCACGGCATCACCCTTCGTGCATTATCACTCTTCCTCACCCAAATAACAATCACAGCTAAGGGTAAAGAAAGAAACAATAATTCATAACCCGTCCCATCAAGGGCAATCAATAATTATCTTCACAACAAGTCCCAACAAGGGAGAACAATAACAATTCATCCGTAATATATCTCAAAATAATTATTTTCCAACGACTCACGGTCATACTAGACGCCAGTGTATGGATGCTCGTCACCACAGCTCATACACCGCACTCGATCACATAACACATAGCACATAATCCTATTCCCTCAAGCTAGGATAGAACAAACACTTACCTCGAATGCTTATGAACAATCCAATCCGTGGAAATGTCTTTTCTTTCAATTTGGCTCCAATCCAACCGTATCTATACACAATTGATTTAATATCATCAATTCTACTCCACCAACTAATTCTTAACACCAAATAACACTTTTACAACATTCTGCCATGAATAGTGAATTTCAACCCCGGCCCACATGGTCGGAATTCGGGGTTAGGACCAAAATCCGGTTACCCATCCCCCCACGAGTTCATGTATATAATTTGTTTCAAAATCGGACCTCAATTCGAGGTCCAATTCCCCAATTTATGAAAAACCCTATTTTCTAACAAAAACAAGAATTTTACCATGAAAATCATTGATTTCTTATGAAAAACATGCTTAATGATGTTAGGAATTGAAAGAATTAAGTAAAAAGTGACTTACAATCGTTTTGATGAAGAAGAAATCCTTGAAGAGTCGCAAATGGGTGTTTTGGTTTTGTGAAAAATGAAGAAATGACCGAAATTCGTGTTTTTCAGGTCTCTGTGTTCGCATTTGCGAACATGGGTTCGCAATTGCGAACCCCGACCAATTTCTGGAGTTTGAAAAATAAGCTAAGGGTGGAAAGTTCGCATTTGCGAACATTTGTTCGCATTTGCGAACTGTTCGCATTTGCGAAGAGTTCGCATTTGCGAACTAATGTTCGCATTTGCGAACAGATGTTGTATAAGGCATTGTTCGCATTTGCGAACAATGGTTCGCATTTGCAAACCAAGGCAGTCGCTGGGACGTTCGCATTTGCGAACAATGGTTCGCATTTGCGAACCAAGGCAGCATTGGGGACCTGCGCAAATGCGAACAATTGTTCGCAATTGCGAACAAGGCTGGCTTCGCATTTGCGATCAAAGTTCGCATTTGCGAGCCTTGCCTTACACTGTCCCCTTCGCAATTGCGAGAAATTCGTCGCAATTGCGAAGCCAACAGCTGGGTGAAAAGAAACCAGCAGTTCAAAATTCAGAATTTCATCCCACGGCCTATCAAATCTTTACCCGAGCCCCCCGGGCTCCAAACCAAACATGTACACAACCTCAAAAACACATTATGGACTTGTTCGTGCGATCATATCGCCAATATCACCTCGTTTGAATCAAATCGAGCCTCAAACTCATGATTTTCATACTTTTGATTTTCAAAACTTCTTAACTTGGAACTCAAGGTCCAAAACATCTCAAACGACATCCAAATGTCACCAAACTTTACGGAAATCACATATATAATATTTAAGACTTGTACCGGGCGTCGGAACCAAAATACGAGCCCGATACCAAGGTCTATTAATTTATTTCCTTTAATAATTGCATCAAAAACAATTTCACATAAAAATTCATAACTTGGGCTCTAGGCCTCAGAATTCGACTCCGGACACATGTCCAAGTCCCATATTTTCCTACGGACCTCTCGGGACCATCCAATCTCGGATCCGGATCCGTTTACCAAAAATGTTGACCGAAGTCAACCATATCAATATTAATATCATTTTTATCCAAATTTCTCATAGAATTCATATTTTCTATCACAAAATCTTTCCGGCTACATGCTCGGATCGTGCACGTAAATCGAGGCAACATAGAATGAGGTTTTCAAGGCCTCGGAAGCTCGAAATGATTAATTAAATAAGTGATGACCCTTTGGGTCGTCACAGGCTGAGTGTATGTTTCCAACACGATATAAGGGTCACCTAGCTCTATAGGTTCCCTAATGCTCTACAGATCGGCACAAGGCCCCAAACATGGCTATCAGCCCAATTGCACAGTTATAAACTTATTATCAGTGATAACACACAGTATACTATTAGTCAGGAAGGACTAAGTCCGAACCCCCAATCACAATGTCACCACGCCCGTCATAGAACGCGTGTCTCATGTGTGGGATCGCCGTGGTATCTCCGAAGCATAGATACATGAAAAACTGGATGCACGGCTGATAAGCTAGGCGGCAAAGCTAATCTGTAAGCCACCCCTCCCACTCTGTCTAGAATCTCAAATGGGCCAATATACCTAGGGCCGAGCTTGCCCTTCTTCCCAAACCTCATCACGCCCTTCATAGGCGACACCCGGAGCAATACTCGTTCACCAACCATGAAATCTACATCTCGAACCTTACGATCCGCATAAGTCTTTTGCCTAGACCGAGCTGAACGCAATCTCTCCTGAATAGTCTTGACCTTATTCAAGGCCTCCTGAACTAAGTCTGTTCCTAACAACCGAGCCTCTCCCGGTTCAAACCATCCAACTGGTGATCGACATCGCCTACCATACAACGCCTCATAAGGAGCCATCCGGATGCTAGATTGGTAACTGTTATTGTAGGCGAACTCTGCTAATGGCAGAAACTGGTCCCATGAGCCTCCGAAATCAATAACACAGGCTCGAAGCATGTCCTCTAGAATCTGAATAGTCCTCTCGGACTGGCCATCCGTCCGAGGATGAAACGCTGTACTCAACTGAACCTGGGTACCTAACTCCTGCTGGACCGCTCTCCAGAACCGCGAGGTAAACTGCGTACCCCGATCAGAGATAATAGATACTGGCACTCCATGGAGACGAACAATCTCCCTAATGTAAACCTCCGCTAACCTCTCCGACGAGTAGGAGTCAGATACTGGAATAAAGTGTGCCGACTTGGTCACCCTATCAACAATGACCCAAATAGCATCAAATTTCCTCCGAGTCAAAGGAAGTCCAGTAACGAAGTCCATAGTGATCCTCTCCCATTTCCACTCGGGAATTTCGATTCTCTGGAATACACCTCCAGGCCTCTAGTGCTCATATTTCACATGCTGACAATTTAGGCACCGAGCGACATACACAACGATATCTTTCTTCATCATGCGCCACCAATAGTGTTGTCGTAAGTCCTGGTACATCTTCGCGGCGCCCGGGTGAATAGAATACCGTGAACTGTGGGCCTCCGCTAAGATCAACTCTCGAATCCCTTCGACATTGGGCACACAAACTCGACCCTGCAATTTCAATACCCCATCATCATCTAGGTTTACCTGTGTGGCACCTCCCCGCTGTACCGTATCTCTCAACTCACGTAAATGAGGATCATCAAATTGCCTCTCACGGATACGCTCTAATAAGGAAGAACGAGCGACCGTGCAGGCTAACACTCTGCTAGGCTCAGAAATGTCTAATCTCACGAACCGATTGGCTAAGGCCTGGACATCTAGAGCTAATGGTCTCTGATTGACCGGAATATATGCAAGACTACCCATGCTGGCATACTTTCTACTCAATGCATCGGCCACCACATTGGCCTTACCTGGGTGATATAATATAGTAACATCATAGTCTTTTAGCAACTCTAACCATCTCCGCCGTCGTAGATTCAACTCCTTCTGTTTGAACAAGTACTGTAGGCTTTTGTGATCAGTGTACACCTCACATGTCACACCATATAGATAATGCCTCCAGATCTTTAAGGCATGAACCACTGCTGCTAACTCAAGATCATGAACTAGATAATTCTTCTCATGTATTTTTAACTGCCTCGAAGCATAAGCGATAACCTTACCATCCTGCATCAATACCGCTCCAAGCCCTGTACGAGATGCGTCACAATAAACTGTATAAGGCCCTGTACCTGTAGGTAGTACCAACACCGGTGCGGTGGTCAAGGCCGTCTTGAGCTTCTGAAAGCTCGCCTCACACTCCTCTGACCACTGAAACTGGACACCCTTCTGGGTCAACCTGGTCATCGGGGCTGCAATAGAAGAAAACCCCTCTACAAATCGACGGTAGTAACCTGCTAATCCCAAGAAACTCCGGATCTCAGTCACTGAAGCTGGTCGAGGCCAATTCTGGACTGCCTCAATCTTCTTTGGGTCTACCCGAATACCTTCCACCGATACAATGTGACCCAGAAATGCTACCGAACTCAGCTAGAACTCACATTTAGAAAATTTGGCATATAGCTAATTATCCTTCAGAGTCTGAAGAACTATTCTGAGGTGCTGCTCGTGCTCTTCCTGGCTGCGGAGTATACCAGGATGTCATCTATGAAGACTATCACGAACAGATCTAAGTAAGGCCTGAATACCCGATTCATCAACTCCATGAATGCTGCTGGGGCATTGGTCAACCCGAAGGACATGACCAAGAACTCATAATGCCCATATCTAGAGCGAAAGGCCGTCTTAGGAATGTCAGCCGCCCTGATCTTCAGCTGATGGTAGCCTGACCTCAAGTCTATCTTAGAGAATACCCTCGCTCCCTGGAGCTGGTCAAACAAATCATCAATCCTCGGCAGTAGATATTTATTTTTGATAGTCACCTTGTTTAACTGCCGGTAATCCATACACATCCGCATCGAGCCATCCTTCTTCTTTACAAATAACACAGTGGCTCCCCAGGGGGAAACACTGGGCCTGATAAAGCCCTTCTTAAGAAGGTCCTGCAACTGATCTTTTAACTCTTTTAACTCCAGCGGGGCCATACGATAGGGTGGAATAGAGATGGGCTGAGTGCCCAGTGCCAGATCAATGCAGAAATCAATATCCCTGTCGGGTGGCATGCCCGGCAGTCTGAAAGGAAAACCTCAGGAAACTCCCGTACAATGGGGACTGACTCAATAGAAGGAACTTCTGCGCTGGAATCACGAACATAAGCCAAATAAGCTAGACACCCCTTCTCGACCATACGTCGAGCCTTAACATAAGAAATAACAATGCGAACGGAGTGGCTTGAGGTACCCTTCCACTCTAATCGGGGTGATTCTGGCAAGGCTAAGGTGACAGTCTTAGCATGACAATCAAGAATAGCATGGTATGGGGACAACCAATCCATCCCCAATATGACATCAAAATCTACCATATCCAAGAGCAACAGATCAACACGGGTCTCAAGACCCCCAAATATAACTACGCACGAACGATGCACCCGATCGACTACAATAGAGTCACCCATTGGCGTAGCCACATAAACTGGAATATCCAGAGCATAGCTGGGCACAGCCAAATACGGTGCGTAGTAGGAAGACACATAGGAATATGTAGATCCAGGGTCAAATAATACTGAAGCACCTCTGCCACACACAAGAATAGTACCTGTAATCACAGCATCTGATGCCTCTGCCTCTGGCCTGGCCGGTAAAGCATAGAAACGGGGATCTGCACCTCCCCTCTGAGCTGCGTCTCTAGGACGACCATCAACTGGCTGACCTCTACCTCTGGCTGGACGGTCTCGACCTCTACAGTCTCGACCTCCACCTCTATAATATCTACCCCCGCCTCTGGCTGGCTGGGCAGGCTGAGGGTCAGCTGGGGCCTCGAATCATAGGACGAGGACCCCGCTGCTGAGAGTTGCCCGCTGCTCGAGGGCAATACCTGATAAAATGACCTGGGTCACCACAACCGTAGCAACTCGTAGACTGATAGGGTTGTTGGCCCTGACGACCTGAGTGGCCTCCACGAACACTCTGAAGAGGCTGAGCATTAATAGGAGGCTGGTCTGAATAATGCCCCCGAAAACCAAGATCACCTGGTCCACCCTGTGAAGCCTGAAGGGCGGAATGAAAAGGCCTGGAAGACTGGCATCTGTGAGCATGTGATTTTTTTCCCTCACGGCATTTACTCCCAAAATATCAAAAAATAAAAGAGTTTTTGTTTGATTACAATGTTTGGGGATCACATGTTCTTTTTCTTATCGCTTGCATTTGGGGGTCCGTGTCTGTTTGCTTAAGTTAACAATCAAAATACATATACCAAATATGTCGCATTTATATTTACAGGGTTAGTTCCGTACTTAGAAATAGTTAAGTTTTATTTTTGCGAAGAATGAAAAGTCATAAAAAAGGGGGTATTTTGTCATAGTGCCCTGATGGAGGCGCTCAAACTGCCTCCGAAGTAAATCCCGCTGAGTAGCAGGGAGAAACTTCTCCATAAATAGTTCCGCAAACTGGTCCCATGATAGAGCTGGGGACCCTGCTGGTCGAGTCAGGCAATAATCTCTCCACCAAGTCTTGGCGGATCTTGCAAGTCTGAAGGTACAGAAATCAACTCCGTTTGTCTCCACGATCCCCATAGTCTTGAGAATCTCATGGCAACTGAATAAAAAGTCCTGAGGATCCTCTGATGCGGCTCCACTGAATGTAGTGGTAAATAACTTGGAGAACCGATCAAGCCTCCATAACGAATCAGAAGTCATGGCCGCTCCATCACCGGCATGAGCTGTGGTACCTGACTGAGTGGCCACAGCTGGCTGAATTACTGGTGCCTGAGGCTGAGGAGCTACTGGCTCCGGAGTATGAGCAATAGGAGTCTGGGCCCCTCCTCCAGCCTGAGAAGTAGCTGGGGCAACTGATAATAGACCCGCTCTGGCAATGCTATCCATAAATCCCGCTATTCTGACCAAAGCATCCCGGAGATCCGGGGTAATCAAAGCCTCTCCTGGGACCTGAGCTGGGCCCGCTGGAGCTGCTGGAACCGGAACCTCCTCATCAATCTCAATATGAGGCTCCACCTCTGGGGTAGCTGCCTGGGGCTGAGCTCTACCCCTACCACGGCCTCTAGTACGGCCTCGGCCCCTGCCCCTCACAGGAGCTGTCTGGGGCTCAGGCTGCTGGTCAGCAGACGAAGAAGCGCGTGTCACAGAATAGAAATTCAATCAGTAATTGAGGAACAAGTCGCACGACAAGAAAGAACAAATGAGAGACTCTTTCCTAACTCAATAGACTCTGGAGGACAAGTACGGACGTCTCCGTACCTACCTCTCAAACTCTACTAAGCTTGTTCGTGAGTGGTGAGACCTATGTAACCTAGAGCTCGATACCAACTTGTCACGACCCGGATTTTTCCCCCAACATCGGGATCGTGATGGCGCCTACTCATGGTAGCTAGGCAAGCCACTGTATTCATACTATCCTGTTTTTAACACAATATTAATTAAATAAATGCGGAATACTTTATCGAAATGGAAATAACAATTCACAAGATGAAAACCATACTGAAATCCTCTACCCAAGAACTTGGAGTCACCAACTCACAAACTACTATGGAATACTACACATAAAAGTCCGAAGGAAATATAACATAATTCTGTTTGTCTCGGAACAATGAGACTACAGCTATTAACATAAATAAAGAAAGAGACGCCGGGCCTGCGGACGTCTGCAAGCTACCTCGGTCTCAAATGTGATCAACTCCCACACAATCGAACTACTGCTGCTACTCCTGATCGTAACCTGGACCTGTGCAAAAACGCACAGAAGTGTAGTATCAGCACAACCGACCCCATGTGCCGGTAAGTGCCTGGCCTATCCCGGCGAAGTAGTGACAAGCCTAGGACCAGACACCTACATAAACCTGTGCAATTCAATATATATATGTGTGTACCACAAAATAACAAGAAATAATCAAGTATTAACACAATAAGCAATATCTTAAAGAATTCAACAAGTAACCACAGTTAATAATTTCGCAAGGAAAATCAAAGTGTAATGTAAACACAAGTAATATCAATTCCAGGAATAGCAAACAGTTGCACGGCATCACCCTTCGTGCTTTTACTCTCGTCCTCACCAAGTAAACAAATAGAGTACACGGCATCACCCTTCGTGCTTTATCACTCTTCCTCACCCAAATAACAATCAAATAAGTTCACAAGGAAAAACAAGGTGTAATGGAAACACAAGTAATATCAAGTCAAGAAATGGCAAATGGTTGCACGGTATCAACCAAATAAAATATAATGGAAAAACAAGTAATATTTAATTCAAGAAATAGCAAGCAATTGCACGGCATCACCCTTCGTGCTTTTACTCTCATCCTCACCAGATAGACAAATAAAGTACACGGCATCACCCTTCGTGCTTTTACTCTCATCCTCACATCCATAGTACGGCATGATCCTTCGTACATGGTTCAATAACAGGGCACGGCATGATCCTTCGTGCATAATCAATAAATAAACATGGCACGGCATTAACCTTCGTGCATAAATAAATAAAACATGGCATGGCATCACCCTTCGTGCATTATCACTCTTCCTCACCCAAATAACAATCACAGTTAAGGGTAAAGAAAGAAACAGTAATTCATAATTCGTCCCATCAAGGGCAATCAATAATAATCTTCACAACAAGTCCCAACCAGGGAGAACAATAACAATTCATCTGTAATATATCTCAAAATAATTATTTTCCAACGACTCACGTTCATACTAGACGCCAGTGTATGGATGCTCGTCACCACAGCCCATACACCGCACTCGATCACATAACACATAGCACATAATCCTATTCCCTCAAGCTAGGATAGAACAAACACTTACCTCGAATGCTTATGAACAATCCAATCCGTGGAAATGTCTTTTCTTTCAATTTGGCTCCAATCCAACCGTATCTATACACAATTGATTTAATATCATCAATTCTACTCCACCAACTAATTCTTAACACCAAATAACACTTTTACAACATTCTGCCATGAATAGTAAATTTCAACCCCGGGCCTACATGGTCGGAATTCGGGGTTAGGACCAAAATCCGGTTACCCATCCCCTCCCCCACGAGTTCATGTATATAATTTGTTTCAAAATCGGACCTCAATTCGAGGTCCAATTCCCCAATTTATGAAAAACCCTATTTTCTAACAAAAACAAGAATTTTACCATGAAAATCATTGATTTCTTATGAAAAACATGCTTAATGATGTTAGGAATTGAAAGAATTAAGTAAAAAGTGACTTACAATCGTTTTGATGAAGAAGAAATCCTTGAAGAGTCGCAAATGGGTGTTTTGGTTTTGTGAAAAATGAAGAAATGACTGAAATTCGTGTTTTTCAGGTCTCTGTGTTCGCATTTGCGAACATGGGTTCGCAATTGCGAACCCCGACCAATTTCTGGAGTTTGAAAAATAAGCTAAGGGTGGAAAGTTCGCATTTGCGAACATTTGTTCGCATTTGCGAAGAGTTCGCATTTGCGAACTAATGTTCGCATTTGCGAACAGATGCTGTATAAGGCATTGTTCGCATTTGCGAACAATGGTTCGCATTTGCGAACCAAGGCAGTCACTGGGACGTTCGCATTTGCGAACAATGGTTCGCATTTGCGAACCAAGGCAGCACTGGGGACCTTCGCAAATGCGAACAATTGTTCGCATTTGCGAACAAGGCCGGCTTCGCATTTGCGATCAAGGTTCGCATTTGCGAGCCTTGCCTTACACTGTCCCCTTCGCAATTGCGAGAAATTCTTCGCAATTGCGAAGCCAACAGCTGGGTGAAAAAACCAGCAGTTCAAAATTCAGAATTTCATCCAACGGCCTATCAAATCTTTACCCGAGCCCCCGGGCTCCAAACCAAACATGTACACAACCTCAAAAACACATTATGGACTTGTTCGTGCGATCATATCGCCAATATCACCTCGTTTGAATCAAATCGAGCCTCAAACTCATGATTTTCATACTTTTGATTTTCAAAACTTCTTAACTTGGAACTCAAGGTCCAAAACATCTCAAACGACATCCAAATGTCACCAAACTTTACAGAAATCACATATATAATATTTAAGACTTGTACCGGGCGTCGGAACCAAAATACGAGCCCGATACCAAGGTCTATTAATTTATTTCCTTTAATAATTGCATCAAAAACAATTTCACATAAAAATTCATAACTTGGGCTCTAGGCCTCGAATTCGACTCCGGACACATGTCCAAGTCCCATATTTTCCTACGGACCTCTCGGGACCATCCAATCTCGGGTCCGGATCCGTTTACCAAAAATGTTGACCGAAGTCAACCATATCAATATTAATATCATTTTTATCCAAATTTCTCATAGAATTCATATTTTCTATCACAAAATCTTTCCAGCTACATGCTCGGATCGTGCACGTAAATCGAGGCAACATAGAATGAGGTTTTCAAGGCCTCGAAGCTCGAAATTATTAATAAAATAAGTGATGACCCTTTGGGTCGTCACAAAATTCATGTGTGGCATTGTCAGAATCTCATTATATTAAGAAAATACTTGGAAAATTCAAGCATTTAGGGTTTAAAGTTGCTAGGCTCTAATTGACTTGAATCTTGCATTAGCAGAGAACAAAGGCCACAATTGAATTATGCTCATGTGTTGGGATGCTTAATGTATATCATGAATTATACACGACCAGATATTTCATGTTATAAATAAATTGAGTCTATATATGAGCAATCCAGGTCAATCTCATTGGATGGCAATGAAACGAGTTTTTGGATATTTAGAACATACCCAGGACTTTTCTTTGCATTACAGTAAATATACTACGGTGATTGAGGGATACTATGATGCAAATGGGATCATCGGTTCAATTGATTCTAAGTCCATAAGTGGATATGTATTCACTAGTGGTGAAAGAGCGGTATCTTGGAAGTCGTATAAACAAACTTATATTTACCGCTCTACAATAGAGGCTGAGTTTATAACTTTATATAAAGTCGGTGAAGAATCTAAATGCCTCCGAAATTTCTTAGAAGACGTTCCATTTTTAACCAAACCGTTGGCACCAATATGCATACATTCTGATAGTCAAGCGGCAATTGGAAGGGCTGAGAGTATTGTGTATAACGGTAAATATCGTCATACACGACGAAGACATAAAACCGTTAGACAACTACTCTCTAGAGGAATTATCACAATTTGACTACGTAAAGCCAAGTGATAATGTGTTGGATCCACTTATAAAAGGTCTAACTAGAGAGGTAGTTGAGAAATCATCCAAGGAAATGGGACTATGGCTGAGAACAAGTCATTGTAGCGATAACTCTACCTAGAAGATTGGAGATCCCACGATCTAGGTTCAAGGAGATCAAACAAAGTCTGTAATGACGGTTCAATATTGTCAACTAAAATTTTGGTCCATTCTCGTGATGAGATAATATTCAGTACGAAGGATAACGCATTAAGGCTTTTTAATGATTTCTAAATTTGATACGGGGTATATCAAATAGTGTATCTACGGGATAACATGTTTAGAAATCACCTATGTAAGTGTGAAGTGTTAGCCGCTTTAAGGAGAATTTTGTAAGGCCGGTTCTCTACGCACTTATGAAACCAGACGATGTTCATAGCTGAAACACAATAATGAGAATCAAAGATGGTTAAGGGTTGATTGTGTGACTTATGGTTGTCTAGGTATACACCAAAGTTTGATGGTTCAAAGATATCAAATCTACTGATTGATCGAGTATATCTAACATAAATTCACTACGGAAAGTTCAAAGGAAAACCTACTTATCCAGATGCAATTAATTCTTGCTTCCGAATCACACAGTTTTTCATGTATATTTCTGTGATATAGCCATTCCCCATTCATGTGGGAGATTTTTGAGTTCTTTAAGCTAAAATCAGCTTAAAAGATGGTGAATGGAAAATGGAGGAAAATAAAATTTTACGTTTCCCTCCTTGACAATAGGGCATTGTCCCATATTGGAAGAGGAAAAGGTTTTTGATGGTTATATATACAATTACTCTTCTTTTAGCTCTTAAAGAGTTAAGAAGAAGGCAAGCCTCGCATCGTCGTTACTCGTTCGGCTTCGACTTTGAATTC
This sequence comes from Nicotiana noctiflora, assembly GCA_032618575.1. NCBI lineage: Eukaryota > Viridiplantae > Streptophyta > Magnoliopsida > Solanales > Solanaceae > Nicotiana > Nicotiana noctiflora. The sequence continues at coordinate 16,294 of JASVEL010009770.1, forward strand.
GGAATTGGATTTGGTCAAATGATGAATTGATTGATTAATTTTTTGGAACAAATTTATTTGTTAATAGTAAATATTAATGTAATATTATTAAATATCCGTGTTTGTAACCGAAATTAAATCCAAATTATCCGTTTCATTGACTTTTTGTAACGGAAAACATTTTCGCTGCCCGTTTTAATTTACATAAATGGCCATTTACATTACGGTCATTTTACGTAACTAACCTCTCTTCGTTTGAACTCAACAAATTGGGGCTATAAATAAGTTGTCCATTCTCTCAGATTTTTCGTACGGATTTCTGAATACTCCTCCTTTCTTCCGCATTGTTTTAACTACAAAGAAAGCAACAGTAAGTGTGATTTGCTATCGATCATTATGTTTGTTGAAACACTTGGGTTTGAAGTAACACTACCCAGTGTTTATTCCTTCTATTCTGGGAGGAAATAATCCACAACCTTGGTACTAGGAGGGGATTAAGCTCCTTAAGTAAACATTGTGAATTCAGTGGGCTCGGATTAAATTATGTTTTTATTTTTCATTTCTATTTATACGTTATTTTATATTCTCCAGAATTATTTTACAAATACAATATACTAACAAAAATTACTCCCCTCATTCCAAAACTGATGCAATCAAATTATTATGTGGTTAGCCAAATACTATTTCACGACGTTTGTAAATTGCTTTTACCATTTTTAATTTGTATGCTAAAATTGAATTTACCGCGAAAATATTGGAAATAATTAATACAAATTTGTTTGAATTCAATATAAGTAGTATATTCACCCTCTATAACTCAACAAGGAAACCAAAAAGATGCGAAAAATTGAAAACTAGCCACTTATTCGACCGGTCAATGAAATATAGCCACAGAATCACCGGTCAATGATATTTAGCCACTTATTTAATCCGGTAACATTTTGTTGACCAAAATACCCCTACTTTTATTCTTAATTTACGCGAGTTCACTTCTCTAACTAACAACTATATATTGCGGAGGTTCATCAGCCAATTTGCTTATAGTATTCGGCAGTCAATTTTCACCTTCAATCTGCGTTCAATCGTCAATCTGCAAATCGAAGTAAGTTTTATCAATAATTTATCTGATTATTTTAAATTTATACATCAACGAAGAGTTCAAAACCATAAAGTTCAAAGTATCAATAAAAAAATTTAATTTTTCGAAATTTCTGATTTGTTTTTAATTCTTTAATCTGTATTATTGTCTAATTTCGTCAATGTAGGACATATCGTCATATTAATTTGTCAAGTATTTTCTCCAGTATCAATACAGTATTATATACTGGACATCACGTGTGTGTAATCTTTTTGTCCAGTATTTTATACTGGATGAGTTAATTTTGTGCTAGCATGTAGTTGATACTTGTTTCAATGTAGTATAATATACGGCATATCTTGTTTGTATAATCTTTTTGTCCAGTATATGGTACTGGAGGAGTTACTTTGTATTTGCATGTAGTTAAACTGTGTTTGAATCCAGTATAATATACAGTACATCTCATGTGTATAATCTTTTTGTACAATATATTGTACTGGAGAAGTTGACTTTGTGCTATCATGCTTTAATCCAGTATAATATACTGGACATCTCGTGTGTATAAAATTATCTCAGTATTTAAATTACTTTTTGTCTCAGTATTTTATACTGGAGGAGTTGACTTTGTGCTATCATGTAGTTGATCCGTGTTTCAGTCCAGTATAATATACTGGATATGACGTGTATGTAAACTTTTTGTCCAGTATATTCTACTGGACTCTGTTGTAGCATGCATTTGAGATTTCTTTCAATCCAGTATAATATACGGGACATCTCGTGTCAATAATCATTTTGTCTAGCATGTAGTTAAATATTTTTTGAGTTTTATTTAAACTCAGTATATTTATTGCGAGATTATCTATGTAAAAGTTTAAGATGAATGATTTTATATTTTTAAACAGTATAATTTATAATTATTTCAGTTCATTAAACACAGGATGCATACAAATATCTTACTTATCGCGTTCAATGGCAATTGGACAGCAGATTATAAGTACTTGGATCATAATACAAAGCTTCTCTTGATTGTAGCATGCATTTGAGATTTGTTTCAATCCAGTATAATATACGGGACATCTCGTGTCAATAATCATTTTGTCTAGCATGTAGTTAAATATTTTTTGAGTTTTATTTAAACTCAGTATATTTATTGCGAGATTATCTGTGTAAAAGTTTAAGATGAATGATTTTATATTTTTAAACAGTATAATTTATAATTATTTCGGTTCATTAAACACAGGATGCATACAAATATCTTACTTATCGCGTTCAATGGCAATTGGACAGCAGATTACAAGTACTTGGATCATAATACAAAGCTTCTCTTGATAAATGATGGGACTTCATTTGAAGAATTCCTTCGAAAAATTTTTGAAGTTATAGAGGTTGACAACAAGAAATTTAACGCAAATGTATGGCTGAATATCAATTTAGGTACTTCTAAGGGAATAGAAGTAAGAAAAGATGAAGATCTTAGTATGTGTATGATTCTTTTAAAAACTGATCCATACTATAAAGGTTCAAAATTTGTTGTTGAAATATCAGAAATACCGGATCAACAACTAGAAGGTAATGCAATAATGGACATTGATAATCAACAATTATTGCAGAGAAACACATATCATCCGGAAGAGCAGGAGATTCCAATTTATGATATTGCATTGGAAAAAGCAATTGTAATTCCATTGGAAGATCAGCACATTGAATCTGTGGAAAGTATTGAAGCAAGAAAAAGAAAAGGAAAGGGAAAGGCAAAACAATCTCCTTCAATAATATTAAAAGAAAATGCAACACTGGATGATGTAACGACCCGGCCCGTCGTTACGGGAATTACCACCCCGTTATGTTGAAATTATATGTTTTATGCTTTATTATCAGTGTTAAAGTCTATCAGGTGAGTTAGGAGTGATTTGGATTGGAAATGAGGCATATAGCCTTTGTGAAGGGAACTTGAATAAGGAAAGTCAACCCGGAGTTGACTATTTGGTTAGAGGACTCGGAATCGAATTCTGATGATTCGGTTAGTTCCGAGAGGTGATTTGTGACTTAGGGGAGCGATCGGAATTGAATTTGGAGGCCCGGTGTAGAAATAGGCTTGAATTGGCTAAGGTTGAATTTTGGCGAAATCCGAACGGTAGGTGAGATTTTGATCCGGGGTCGGAATGGAATTCCGACAGTTGCAGTAGCTTCGTTAGGTGATTTTGGATGTGCCTGCAAAATTTCAGGTCATTCGGACATCGTTTGATCGGGTTTTTGATTGAATACGTAATTCGGAAAGTTTTAAGGAATTTAGGCTTGAATCCGTGTGTAACTGGTGATTTTGATGTTTAGTGTGGTGTTTTTATGATTGGAACAAGTCCGTATCATGTTTTGGAGTATGTTGGTGGTTTTCGTTGGGGTCCCGGGGGCCTCGGGATGGATTCGGACCATCAACCGGGCATTTAGAACTTGGAAAAATTCTGCAGAAAATTGCAGTCAGCAATTGCTCTATGCGATCGCATAGAGATGATTGCGATCGCATAGAAGAGTGGAAGGGGGCGTGAAGTTTACTCTATGCGATCGCATGGAGGGCATTGCGGTCGCATAGTGTCCGGAAATTGTGCATTGCGATCGCGGGGGCCCGATTGCGATCGCGGAGGGTATTTGATGCGAAGCTATGCGATCGCATGGCTAAGGCCTGCGATCGCAGAGAACAAATTGGAGGCATGAGAAACTTGCTCTATGCGATCGCAACGAGGGGAATGCGATCGCATAGAAGAAATCGTTCTGGCAGTGAGTTAAATCACAGAACAGAGGGGTCGCGGGTTCATACACCCAAAACCCCATTTTTGAGTTCCAAGAGGAGAAATTGACGGGAATTGCTGGTAATTCATCGGGGATTCGTTGGAGGTAAGTTTTGTGGCTTAATTACATCATTTTAACATGAAATCCTTGGTTAATTCCCTGTAAATGGAAGATTAATTGTGGGTTTGAGCCCTAAGCCTAAATTGAAGAAAAACACCGATTTGAGTGGGCAAACGGAGTCCGATTTTGGTAAAATTGATATGCTTAGACTCGTATTGAGACGAGGGTTCCAGAAATGTGAATTTCGTAAATTTTCGGAATGTGGGCCCGGGGCTCGGGTTTTGACAACTTTGGGAATTTTGATGTAAATTGAGTTGTATTGATCGGGTGTCGTCCCATTGGCCTAATTTGTTGTGTTTCTACCTGTATTTGATCGGATTCTACGCGTACGGAGCTTGATTCTCGTGGCAAGGGCATTGCGGAATAGTCGTCGTGCCGTATCGAGGTGAGTAATAGATGTGGGTGATGACCAGCGGGTTCGAAACCCCGGTATACCACTTTGTGACGCTGTATAGCGGCGAGACACGCACACTCTTGAGAGTGCGGGGTCGATCATGAATTGGAGACTATATATATTAGTCCGACCTGTTGATACTGTATTATTGGCTATTCTAGAGCCGTCGAACCTCCTTCTCGGATGGTTGCATATATATATATATATATATATATGGTGATAATAGCCACTCTTGAGCCGAGGAACCCCCTTCTTGGGCGGTTGAGTATACATGTGGGCCGTGAGCCAGCTATTGGATCCCGCGAGGATCGTTATCATTGTCTTATCACATAGACATGCTAGTTTACTACTAGTCCGCAGCCATTTTTGTTATTATGCAAATTCCAATCTCTGGAACTTGATATTACTGTTTTCCAACCGAAAAATGATAAAAGAGTTTTCAAAAACTACTTTTGAGCCTCGCGAGGTCGTATCTCGCATATTAGCCGACTAAGTAGTGGATCGGCCGCACGCCGCAGCCGAGATATATGTTGGATCGGACCGCACGCCGCAGGATATCTCTATGAGACGTGCTTGGGTCGTAGGAGCCCCTCCCGAGTCCGAACCCCCACAAGCGAGCACGGTACCCAAAACGGATCGGGCCACACGCCGTAGCGGTCATATCATGCATTGCATTGCATTTAGCTACATCTGCTAGCCGTTATGCTATTTATTGGTAATTGTTGGAAACAGGTACAGCGAAGATTGATTCTATGACAGGGTAGCTGACTATAGCTTTACATAGTGCTTTATTGCGGATTTCTTATCCGCGCTGTCTTACCCTTGTTTATTACCACTGAGTCTGGCAGTACTTATTTTACTCCCTGCACCTTGTGTGCAGATCCAGGTACCTCTCAGCAGTGATCCAGTAGCTGTGCGAGGCGACGTTTGTGGATATTCGAGGTAGCTGCAGAGTCCGCAGGACCCGACATCCCTTCCTACTGTCTTTGGATTTTGTATTGACATTTCTTTCCGCACTTGGTATTTTGTAAACCCTTATACACTCATGTTCGGTAGAGGCTCATGACTCTTGACCCTTGGTCTATGGGAGTTGATGTATTATGGGACTTGGTTCCCCGTTTTCGTTACATATATCGCTGTTGTTTCTTGAATTAATTTGTTTAAATGGGTTAAAGAGAGCTTCTAGCTCCGTGGTTGATATGGATTGGTCAGGCCGGCTTAGCAATGTGCTGGGTGCCATCACGACCGTATTTGGGGTCGTGACAATATACCGGGTGGTTTACTTCTGAATATTGATATACCGGAGTGTAAGTGGTAGTGTATTACTATGGACTTTGTGGTAGGGTTGTCGTGGACCTTGAGGAAGTTCGACGCTATTGGGGTCATTATGGATCGACTAACCAAGAGGACACATTTCATTTGTGTTATGACTTCCTACACCTCGACGTAGTTTGCTAAGATCTACATTAGAAAGATTGTCCGCTTGCATGGTGTTCCTGTTTCTATCATCCTAGATAGTGGCACTAAGTTTACATCGGCTGGACCTTGTTTATGACTTGAGCATTGAGGTGCTGATTTTGTGAGTGGTGGCAATAGATAATGTACTGAGGTTTTGAAATTCCGTATTTTTGCACTATACAGTGTTGTGCTGAGAGGGAATACGCGTCATGTGACGAGCGTGGTGGTATTGTGACCGGGGATTTGGACTTGATCCTTCCCAATTGATAAATTACTGTGTAAAGTGACTAAGACTGGGCTTATATCTATGTACTTGGGCTAGTAGCCATGTTTGGGGCCTTGTGCCGATCTGTAGAGTATTATGGAAGGTTTACTAATGGATGAGTTGTTAATTGTTCGACTCTTATCTAAACTGTTGTGTAGCCCCGAGCTATGGGCATGGTGAATAATTATCATATCTCGTAATTGGAAGGTAAAGTGCCTTAGGTGTAGTGGAACAAGTTTAAACTCAGGAAGACTAAAATGATTATGCTATGTGTATCCTGGTGGAAGGTATTGTGCTGAAATGCTAAATTGAGGCGAGGTAGGTGGGTTGATTCTCATGTGTAATTGAAAGGTATTGATATGTGTTATGATTCGAGCAGATACATCGCAGGTTCAAGTATAAATTGTGATGATATAATTCGTGTAGTATTGATATTTAATGTTGTTGAAATACATTGTGATATCTTGTTGAGTTGTGGAAGTATATCTAGGATGGTTTGGTGATTCTCCGGCAGGTGGATAGGCCAATTTACAAAGGAAACTCTGCCGGAATTTTTGAAAAATTCGGGACTTAGAAAAGATTTTGTCACCTAAAGAGGGGGCGTAACTGTTGTGTGTGAATGAATGCAAGAATTGCAAAAGAGTTAATATTTCCGATGATTCGAATCTCCGCCGAAGCTTGTAAATGACTTGAGTTTAATATCATACTAACATTTCGGCATCACTTGAGTAATACCGATATGAGTGGTTGAAAGTGCTTTGATGAATGGCTTCGAGCTAAGTTGGGGAGGTTGCTATTGATTAACTGATTGCACTATTGTGTGCTATGTTGATTCTGTCTCTAAGTATGTTGGAAAATTCTGATAAAGGTTATGGTGCTTCGTAGATGTGAAGAAATACTAGGGTATTTTGAACTGAGGTTGGTAAGGAATGTTTGGTGTATAGAAAAGAGTGATAGCTAATAGTATCCGTATGTAATCATGATCTGCAGTGTCAGAGTTCTAATAAGGCACGAGTGGTTCTGTTCAATAAGACAGTTGAATTACAGCTGAATAAGGATGACCGACGCCCGAGAATTGTTTACGGTGTTCAAGATTTTACTTGTAACAGTCAGGTGTCTCAAAATTGTGCATGTGGCTAAAGATGGTGGGTTCGTTAGAAGAGATCAGTACTTGTGTTATATTATGTGAATGATGGGATTCTATGTAATCCGTATTGGAAGGTAATGATAACGAATTCAAATCGCAAGAGGTTCTTCAAAATAAAGTATTGTAGGATGTGATCCTTCTGGAAATATTGAGATAGTATTCAGTGGCCTATATGTCTCAGACCGTGTGGTCTTATGTACGAGTCTCATGTGGAATGAGTTCATGTGTTATGGTGCTACAGTAGTGGCTAATATTAAATCAAAGATGAATCAGAAAGGAAACCGGGTAAATGGAATGACTTGTTAATAAACCGAAGCGGTATGATAAAGAATACGACTAATTCCTGGTATGTGGTTGAAGTAAGGAGTCTTGCAGATATTGTGCAATAAAGCTTTTGAGGGTTGGCAGTCGTGTAACCCGATATGAGTATAATACGGGTATAAGGACTCAGTCCTGGCAGTTTAACTTATGCAATGAATGGGAAGAAATAGTTTGTGATGTGTTTTATCATGGTTTGAAGATGAGTATATTCCTATCGATATGCGAAGCGTGGAATGTGTAATGAGTTTTCTTCTATACGGGATCACGAAAGTCCTTGACTAGTTGAGTGCGCCAATGTTGAGGCGGAGGAAAGGGATATGAATTTTCATGTTGTCTTAGTGTGATATGGTATACACGATGTGTTATGGAAAGTTGATAATGGTATATTCTAGATTTTGAGATCGGTGCATAATATTTGGGAAGTCAATAAAGATTATTGAGTAGCGCGGACAGCTGCAGGTGAATTAAGATCGATCTTTCTGATGATTTAAGAAAATGGTACTGCTATATGGTGCAAAAGGGACAAGGTAATGTAAACTGATAATATCCATGGTAGAGTGGTATTCTCTTGTTGGATCGACTAAAATAATTGAGTCGTTGATGGCATAGTGAAATTTTCGAATGGCTTTTGAGGTATGAATAGATGCTTGATGTGTGTTATGTAATCGTACGGTGGAGTGTGGGATCGGGCATAGTGATCCATATGTAATACATGTGTTAGAGTCTGGAAGTTCTCGTAATCCGCCTATGCAGTGGTTGTATATCGTGTGTATTAGCACCGTTTAGCTCTTAGCTTGATAAGATGAATTTGGGTTATGATACCTTATTTCGGACTGGTTGACATAAGCCAGGTCGTCTAGACTAATGTGATATGGGCTATGTCGGAAAATGGCACAAATTGCGTAGCAGAAAACATCAGAGTATGCTCCAACAGAGTAGTTGTACCCAGGACCAGCGGACGGCTGGTAGGCATTGCTTTGTCAGTTGGACCTTAGTGGCGGATGTTAGTGTAGAAGTATCTACCATTGATTCAGTTCCAGTATTGAGAAACGTTGTCAGATGCGTTTCATGTGGCCAAACTCGAGGCGATATATGTTTATTATGATGAGCAACTTGACTCGACGCGTATTCATTTGACGAGGGTTACTTGGATCGGGTGGCACGCCGCCACAGGTACGATATTGGATCGGGTGGCACGCCGCCACGGGTATGTCATTGGAGCGGGTTGCACGCCGCAATAGTGTAATGTGAAAATAGAGTTAGTTATATATTACTTGGTATACAATACTTCCTAGCTTCTGAGGAAAAGTCCGTATTGAGTATCGTTTGGCGAATGGCACATCGGTTGTGTCCTTTCAGGATGTGATAGCATACATTAATTGTTTCACCGTGGGTGAGGTTGATTGCTTGGGTTCAGACCTAGATCTGTGCGTGGATGACCTTTTTGAGCTTGGTAACTTGAGGTGTTTCATGAGTAATAGTGTTTGGATAGAATCACGAATCGTGGCAAGGCCACGTGATGTTATGACCTCTCGAGGAGGATTCAGGTACTTTATTTCTATAATACGAGACGCGATCTCAGTTCTATATTATGATGACATAGAGGGATTAAATTGCAGCTCTATTTGTTGGAGACAGTTGTCATGATTTGAGCTGTCATGATTCGAGTGTGTGCAGACGTTTCTATTGGAGCCTATGTTGTGCTCGTCGTGGCTTAGGCCGGTGTTGAGGTGTCTTATCACCAGTGCGATGTGTTATAATCGAAATGGTCGTTGGAGCCAATAATGAATGTGAGTATATGTGATTTTAGTTGGTTAGAAAGGTAATACCGAGATTTGGGTCCGAAATCTGTTGTGGTATCAGTTAAAAGTGAAATGGATTCATGAATGGTTGACCTGAGAGATGGGTTCGATATATCGCGTGTCTGGTTGCCGTGGGCATGATATGGAGGTGTTGGAATAAGACTCTATCTAATGAAAGAGGTTTTCAGCTAGTATTTGGTGATTGTGGCCAGTTGTTGTGATTAGAGACTATCGTCTCGAGTGATTGGGTTGTTTGATACATCATATGATCTCACCCGGAGTGGTGAGTATGGCTTATTGCAGTGGATTCTAGTGTATCCTGAGTACAGGAATGGGATTAGCAATTGGTATATGATTTTAGAAAGTACAATGTGATTTATGGTTCAGATGGGCTGTGAAATTTTGACTATATGGTGTTTTCGGACTTGCGTGAGATAGGGTGACGTATGATCGCCCGAATATATGCTGGGTAAGGTCATTCAGCTATTGAGTTGCTTCTAGTACCACTCTAGTACGCTCGAGGACGAGCGTTTGTTTAAGTTGGGGAGAATGTAACGACCCGGCCCGTCGTTACGGGAATTACCACGCCGTTATGTTGAAATTGTATGTTTTATGCTTTATTATCAGTGTTAAAGTCTATCAGGTGAGTTAGGAGTGATTTGGATTGGAAATGAGGCATATAGCCTTTGTGAAGGGAACTTGAATAAGGAAAGTCAACCCGAAGTTGACTATTTGGTTAGAGGGCTCGGAATCGAATTCTGATGATTCGGTTAGTTCCGAGAGGTGATTTGTGACTTAGGGGAGCGATCGGAATTGAATTTGGAGGCCCGTGTAGAAATAGGCTTGAATTGGCTAAGGTTGAATTTTGGCGAAATCCGAACGGTAGGTGAGATTTTGATCCGGGGTCGGAATGGAATTCCGACAGTTGCAGTAGCTTCGTTAGGTGATTTTGGATGTGCCTGCAAAATTTCAGGTCATTCGGACATCGTTTGATCGGGTTTTTGATCGAATGTGTAATTCGGAAAGTTTTAAGAAATTTAGGCTTGAATCCGTGTGTAATTGGTGATTTTGATGTTTAGTGTGGTGTTTTTATGATTGGAACAAGTCCGTATCATGTTTTGGAGTATGTTGGTGGTTTTCGTTGGGGTCCCGGGGGCCTCGGGATGGATTCGGACCATCAACCGGGCATTTAGAACTTGGAAAAATTCTGCAGAAAATTGTAGTCAGCAATTGCTCTATGCGATCGCATAGAGATGATTGCGATCGCATAGAAGAGTGGAAGGGGGCGTGAAGTTTACTCTATGCGATCGCATGGAGGGCATTGCGGTCGCATAGTGTCCGGAAATTGTGCATTGCGATCGCGGGGGCCCGATTGCGATCGCGGAGGGTATTTGATGCGAAGCTATGCGATCGCATGGCTAAGACTGCGATCGCAGAGAACAAATTGGAGGCATGAGAAACTTGCTCTATGCGATCGCAACAAGGGGAATGCGATCGCATAGAAGAAATCGTTCTGGCAGTGAATTAAATCACAGAACAGAAGGGTCGCGGGTTCATACACCCAAAACGCCATTTTTGAGTTCTAGAGAGAGAAACTCACGGGAATTGCTGGTAATTCATCGGGGATTCGTTGGAGGTAAGTTTTGTGGCTTAATTACATCATTTTAACATGAAATCCTTGGTTAATTCCCTGTAAATGGAAGATTAATTGTGGGTTTGAGCCCTAAGCCTAAATTGAAGAAAAACACCGATTTGAGTGGGCAAACGGAGTCCGATTTTGGTAAATTTTATATGTATGGACTCGTGGCGAGACGAGGGTTCCATAAATGTGAATTTCGTAAATTTTCGGAATGTGGGCCCGGGGCTCGGGTTTTGACAACTTTGGGAATTTTGATGTATATTGAGTTGATGTAACGACCCGACCGGTCGTTTTAGAAAATTACGCCCCTATCCCTAATTTAACTGTTCCCCTAAGTTCATTTCTGCTATTGTGGGTTGCCGGGAGAGTCGGTTCCGAAAAATTTAGCATTTTGGGACACTTAGTCCCCAAATAAGAGCTTTGAAACTAGAAAATGGTCCATAGCCGGAACAGTGTTAAGACGATCTCGGAACGGAAATTTGATGGTTCCATTAGCTCCGTTAGGTGATTTCGGGGTCGGGAGCGTGTTCGGAATGTATTTTGGAGGTCCGTAGCTCAATTAGGCTTGAAATGCCGAAGGTTGAAATTTTGGCGAATCCGAACGATAGGTGAGATTTTGATCCGGGGTCGGAATGGAATTCCGACAATTCCTGTAGTTTCGTTATGTGATTTTGGATATGTCTGCAAAATTTCAGGTCATTCGGACGTCGTTTGGTCGGGTTTTTGATCGAATGTGTAATTTGGAATGTTTTAAGGAATTTAGGCTTGAATTCGATGCGAATTATGAGTTTTGATGTTGTTAGACGTGTTTTGAGGATTGGAGCAAGTTCGAATAAGGTATTAAGGTGTGTTGGTATGTTTGGATGAGGTCCCGGGGGCCTCGGGGTATTTTCGGATGGTTGAACGGGAGAAAAATCATGGAAATTTCAGGTTGGGAGTTCTGGTTCTGTCATTTTCGCTCCTGCGGAATTTTGGTCGCAGGAGCGAGTCCGCAGAAGCGGATGTTGGAGCGCAGAAGCGCTTGTGGCCGCAGAAGCGGAGAATTTTCCGCTGAAGCGGAATCGCGGAAGCGGAGAGGAGCCGCAGAAGCGGCCATCGCTGAAGCGGAAGGGAGCCGCTTGGGCGAGTCCGCAGAGGCGGACGCCTAGCCGCAGAGGCGGATTTGTCCGCGGAAGCGTAAGCTTCTTCGCAGAAGCGGGTCCGCTGAAGCGGCCCTTTATTCGCAGAAGCGGAAATGGCCGGCTAGGCCTGGAACCGCTGAAGTGACCCTTTGGTCGCGGATACGGGAGCGTAGAAGCGGAAAATGTTCCGCAGAAGCGAAAATCGCTGTAAGTAAGTGTATCAGAAGTTAGAAAAATTTCAGAACATTTTAACATTTGGGGGTCTCGGCTTAAGGGCGATTTTGGGCGATTTTGAGGAGGAAATCAAGGGAAATCATCAGGTAATCAACTATGAACTCATATTATGATTAGTATTGATAATATCATGCAATTATATCATGAAAATGGAGGAATTTGGGGTAATTATGGAGGATTTAGCCCTAGTCTTGGACTTTAGAAAATCAAGGTTTTGAATGGGCAAATGGAGTCCGATTTTGGTAAAATTGATATGCTTAGACTCGTATTGAAACGAGGGTTCCGAATATGTGACTTTTGTGATTTTTCGATAAGCGTACCGAAAGTCGGGTTTTGGCAACTTGTGGGTTTTGGTGAATTTTGAGTTAATTTGATTGGGTAATGCCCAATTGGCCTATTTTGACGTGATTCTATTGATTTTATCAGATTCTACACTTGTGGAGGCCGACATTCGTGGCAAGAGGGTTATTGCTTAGCGGTTTTGTACCGGAATCGAGGTAAGTGGCTTGTCTAACCTCGTGTGGGGGAATTTGCACCCCTAGGATATTATGTGATAGTTTAAATGCCTTGTACGCGAGGTGACGGGCGTGTACATGCGCTGGTTGATGAACACGTATTTTATTCAGAAATGTTCGATGAGCGATATCCCTGTCTTTGGTTGTTAATTTGATATTTTACCCGGTAGTGGTTAGAAGAGCATGATTAGGTAGCACTTAACTGTTTAGTTGCCTAATTGCCTTATTTGAACTCCTTGTTAATTATTGGCACTATTTTTCGGTGAAGTTATAGTTGAGCATAATTATTTCTCTCTCTGGATTTCCTTAATTGGCTGTGCTTGTGGACTGCGGGTTCGATTCCCGGAGACCCAGGGCTGTGGGTTCGATTCCCACAGACCCGACGTGATATTGGTAGGGACTACGGGTTCGATTCCCGAGATCCCGAGTTATTTATTGGTAGGGACCGCGGGTTCGATTCCCGAGATCCTGAGTTATTTATTGGTAGGGACTGCGGGTTCGATTCCCGAGATCCTGAGTTATTTATTGGTAGGGACTGCGGGTTCGATTCCCGAGATCCTGAGTTATTTATTGGTAGGGACTGCGGGTTCGATTCCCGAGATCCTGAGTTATTTATTGGTAGGGACTGCGGGTTCGATTCCCGGAGATCCTGAGTTATTGTGATATTATTGAGACATGGGCTGCGGGTTCGATTCCCGGAGACCCAGGGGTACTGAGAATGGGACTGGGGGTTCAATTCCCACAGATCCTGGATTTGTTTATTTGAGTTGGTTATTTGTTATTAGCTTGGTTGTAGACAGTTTCAGTAAATGTTGTTATTTTGGAAATTTTGTTGTTATCTGTCAAACTGTTTATTTTGTTGTCATCATATTATTATTGTTTCTCAGCAGGGCCCTGACCTTCCTCGTCACTACTCCATCGAGGTTAGGCTTGGCACTTACTGAGTACCGCCGTGGTGTACTCATGCTACTCTTCTGCACACTTTTGTTGTGCAGATCCAGGTACATCAGAGCAGGCTCGTACTAGGTGATTCTGCAGCTTTCTGGGAGACTTCGAGGTATGATCCGCTACGTCCGCGGATCCGGAGGCTTCCCTTCTATTCTAGTATTACTAGTTGACATTTTTCTTCATTTCATTGTTAGATACTCTTTACACATAGAGCCACAGCTGTATTTCCCTTTTAGTCTGTGTTACCGTGGGGTTCCGGATCTTGGTAGTGTTTATTTATTGTGTGACGGATGTATGTGCCAAGTGGCACGGATTACATATCTTTTATGTTATTTTCCGCTGTTTCTTATTTAAGTAATTATAATTTATAGATTCCGCAACGTGTTAGGCTTACCTAGTCGTGGGGACTGGGTGCCATCACGACATGTTCACAATTGGTGAACTAGGGTCGTGACAAGTTGGTATCAGAGCTCTAGGTTCATAGGAGTCACGGGACACAGACCGGTTACTTAGAGTCTCGCTGATCGATACGGAGACGTCTGTATTTATCTACGAGGGGCTATGTAACCGTTTAGGAAACTCTTCATTTCTTTTGGATTCCTTGTCGTGCGACATTTTTGGCATCAAAAATCTAAACTACTGCTTTCTATTCTCTCACAGATGGTGAGGACACGAGCTAACCGCGTTTTTTCTTTTGAATTCCTTGTCGTGCGATATTTTGGCACCAAATCTAAACTTCTGTTTTCTATTCTCTCACAGATGGTGAGGACACGTGCTACTCGTGAGGACCAGGCACACGACACCTGGTACACTAACTACAACTGCTACTACTCCAGCACTCCAGGAGACCCTGACCCAGTTTATGAGCATCTATACTACTTTAGCTCAGGCGGGGTTGCTTTCTCTCACTGCAGCTACATCTCAGGCCAGGGGAGGGGCCCAGACTCCCACATCTGTTACACCTGAGTAGCGAGTGCCCGTGGGGTAGGTTCCAGAGATTATTACTATGCCTCCCACCGCCCTAGTACAGCCCGGAGGTGGGCCAGCCGCCTCCGAGGACGAGCAACGTAGATTAGAGAGGTTCAAGAAATATGATCCCCCAAAGTTTAGTGTCTTGGCTTCGGATGATGCATTGGGATTTCTAGAGGAGTGTCATCGTATCCTTCGTACTATGGGGATTGTGGAGACCAGCGGGGTTTCCTTCACTGCCTTTCAGTTTCGTGGGGCCGCTTATGATTGGTGGCGCATGTATGAGTTGGATAGTCCGGAGGAGTCTGCTTCATTAACCTGGACGCAGTTTTTAGATCTATTTTTGAGGGAGTTTGTTCCCCACAGCCTTAGGGATTCTTGGCGCTCGGAGTTTGAGCGGTTGCGACAGGGCTCCATGTCAGTATCGGAGTATGCCATCAGTTTCACCCGTCTGGCCATGCATGCACCGGCCTTGGTAGCCACGGTTCGGGAGAGAGTACGGAGATTTATTGAGGGCCTGATTCCGCCTATCCGATCCAGCATGGCCAGAAAGTTGGAGACAGATATATCTTATCAGCAGGCAGTTAGCATTGCCAAGAGGATCGAGAGTATGCTCCCTAGAGAGCGGAGAGAGAGAGAGAGGCCAAAAGGTCTCGTGAGTCGGGCCATTTCTCCGGTGCCCGCACTTCATCAGCCGGTCGTTTTGGCAGGGGTTATTCCGGCCGACCAGTTCACTCGGCATTGCCCGCAGCAGGTAGTACTCCAGGTCTTCCAGCACCTCAGGAGCCTTATTATGCTCCCCCGGTTTCCAGTGCACCTCCTGCGCGGGGTCCTTCCAGAGGTCAGGCTAGTGGGGGAGAGGCCGGTCAGTCACAGTCATCGTGTCCTCCCAGAGCTTGCTTTGGGTGCGGGGATACTCGCCATCTGGTGAGGGAGTGCCCCAGGCGTAGGAGGGGGGCACCTCACCAGTCTTCGCAGCATCAGCGTGGCTCTCAGGGTCAGCAGGCTATCATTCCGGCTCCAGCTGCTATTCCACCTGCCCAGCCAGCCAGGGGCGGGGGTCAGGGTTCTAGAGGCCGCCCTCGAGAGGGGGGACAGGCCAGATTCTATGCTATTCCTGATCGCGCTGCGGCTGTTGCATCTGATTCTGTTATCACAGGTATTATTCTGGTTAGTCACAGGGAGGCATCGGCTCTATTCGACCCTGGTTCCACTTTTTCATATGTGTCTTCTTACTTTGCTTCTCATCTGGGTGTGCCTCGGGATTCTTTGAGTGCCCCCATTTATGTTTCCACTCCGGTGGGTGATTCTTTGGCCGTGGACCGCGTATATCGGTCGTGTTTGGTCACCATTTGTGATTTTGAGACCAGAGCGGATCTATTGCTGCTTGGGATGGTCGATTTTGATATTATTCTGGGCATGGACTGGTTGTCGCCCCATTATGCTATTCTTGATTGTCACGCCAAGACCGTGACGCCGGCTATGCCAGGCATTCCACGTATTGAGTGGAGTGGTACTCTAGATCACACCCCTAGCCGTGTTATTTCTTTTCTCAGAGCTCAGCGGATGGTTGAGAAGGGGTGTGCTGCTTATCTTGCCTATGTGCGGGACGTCAGTATTGACCCTCCCTCTATTGATTCTGTTCCTGTGGTACGTGACTTTGCTGATGTATTTCCAGCTGATCTTCCGGGCATGCCGCCTGACAGAGACATTGACTTTGCTATTGACTTGTTGCCGGGCACTCAACCCATTTCTATTCCACCGTACCGTATGGCTCCTCCTGAATTAAAGGAGTTGAAGGATCAGTTACAGGAGTTATTGGGCAAGGGTTTTATTCGACCCAGTGTTTCGCCTTGGGGTGCTCCTGTATTGTTTGTGAAGAAAAAGGACGGTTCTATGCGTATGTGTATTGACTATCGTCAGCTGAACAAGGTTACAGTGAAGAACCGGTATCCTTTGCCCCGTATTGATGATTTATTTGACCAGTTACAGGGCGCACATGTGTTTTCTAAGATTGATTTGCGCTCTGGGTATCACCAGCTGAAGATTCGGGAGCCAGATATCCCGAAGACTGCCTTCAGGACCCGGTATGGTCACTATGAGTTCCTCGTGATGTCTTTTGGGTCGACTAATGCCCCAGCAGCATTTATGCATTTGATGCACAGTGTGTTCAGGCCTTATCTGGACTCGTTCGTGATTGTCTTCATTGATGATATTCTAGTATATTCTCGGAGCCGGGAAGAGCACGAGCAGCATTTGAGGATAGTGCTTCGGATCCTGAGGGAGAAGCAGCTTTATGCCAAGTTCTCTAAATGTGAATTCTGGTTGAGTTCAGTGGCATTTTTGGGCCACGTGGTGTCGAGTGATGGTATTCGAGTAGATCCGAGGAAGGCGGAGGCCGTGCAGAGTTGGCCCAGACCCTCCTCCGCTACTGAGATTCGCAGTTTCCTTGGTTTGGCGGGCTATTACCGTCGTTTCGTAGAGGGGTTCTCTTCGATTGCAGCACCTATGACTAGATTGACCCAAAAGGGTGCCCCTTTTCAGAGGACAGACGAGTGTGAGGCGAGCTTTCAGAAGCTCAAGACAGCTTTGACTTCGGCCCCTATATTGATGTTGCCTACAGTTTCGGGGTCCTATACTGTATATTGTGATGCCTCACGAGTTGGACTCGGTGCGGTATCGATGCAGGACGGTAGGGTGATTGCCTACGCGTCGAGACAGCTGAAGGTGCATGAGAAGAATTACCCTGTTCATGATTTGGAGCTAGCCGCCATTGTTCACGCCTTAAAAATTTGGCGTCATTATTTATATGGGGTTCCTTGTGAGATCTACACTGATCACCGGAGCTTGCAGCACTTGCTTAAGCAGAAGGACCTGAATATGCGTCAGAGGAGATGGTTGGAACTACTGAAGGACTATGATATTACTATTCTCTATCATCCGTGCAAGGCTAATGTGGTTGCTGATGCCTTGAGTCGTCGGGCAGAGAGTTTGGGGAGTTTAGCATATCTACCAGCTTCGGAGAGGCCTATGGCGATGGATGTTCAGGCTTTGGCCAGGCAGTTTGTTAGACTGGATCTTTCGGAGCCCAGCCGGGTTCTAGCTTGTGTGGTTTCTCGGTCTTCTCTATTTGACCGCATCAGGGAGCGTCAGTTCGACGACCCTCATTTGCTTGTCCTTCAGGATAGAGTTCGGCGTGGCGATGCTCGAGATGTTACCATCGGGGATGATGGAGTTATGAGGATGCAGGGGCGTATCTGTGTGCCCAATGTAGATGATCTTCGAGAGCCGATTCTAGCAGAGGCCCATAGTTCGCGGTATTCCATCCATCCGGGTGCCGCGAAGATGTATCAGGACTTGAAACAGCATTACTGGTGGAGGCGGATGAAGAGGGATATAGTTGATTATGTTTCTAGATGCCTCAATTGCCAGCAGGTGAAGTATGAACATCAGCGTCCGGGTGGATTGATGCAGCAGATTGAGATTCCAGAGTGGAAATGGGAGCGCATCACCATGGACTTTGTATCCGGGCTTCCACGGACTGTTAGGAAGTTTGATTCCATTTGGGTTATTGTGGATCGGCTGACCAAGTCCGCCCATTTTATACCGGTGAGCACTACTTATTCATCGGAGCGACCGGCGGAGATCTATATCAAGGAGATAGTTCGGCTGCATGGTATTCCAGTTTCCATCATTTCAGATAGAGGCACTCAGTTCACTTCACGGTTCCGGAGAGCCGTACAGCAGGAGTTAGGTACTCGGGTGGAGCTGAGCACAGCGTTCCATCCCCACACTGATGGTCAGTCCGAGCGTACTATTCAGATTTTGGAGGATATGCTCCGTGCGTGCGTGATTGAGTTTGGAGGTTCATGGGATCACTTCTTGCCACCGGCGGAGTTTGCTTATAACAACAGCTACCAGTCTAGTATTCAGATGGCACCGCACGAGGCCCTATATGGTAGGAGGCGCAGGTCTCCCGCGGGTTGGTTTGAGCCGGCGAGGCCAGGGTTACTAGGTACCGATATGGTTCGGCGAGGCTATGGACAAGGTCAAGGCGATTCGGACGTACTTCGCGCGGCCCGCCCAGACGAAGAGTTACGCGGACGCGAAGGTTCGCGACGTGGCTTTTGTGGTTGGCGACGGGTTCTGCTTCGAGTCTCGCCCACGACGGGCGTTATGAGGTTCGGGAAGAAAGTGAAGCTGAGTCCCAGATTTATCGGCCCTTTTGAGATTTTGAGGCGTGTTGGAGAGGTTGCTTACGAGTTGGCCTTACCTCCCACCCAGCCGGAGTTCACCCCGTATTTCATGTCTCCATGCTCCGAGATACCATGGCGACCCGTCGCACGTGTCGGATTTCACATCTGTTCACCTAGACAAGGATCTTTCTTATGTCGAGGAGCCGGCAGCCATTCTAGACAGGCAAGTCGTGAAGCTAAGGTCAAAGAACATCGCTTCGGTAGAGGTTCAGTGGCGGGGCCAGCCGGTCGAGGAGGCGACTTGGGAGACCGAGCAGGATATGCGCAGCCAGTACCCTCATCTTTTCACTACTCCATGTATGTTTTCTATGCTCGTTCGAGGACGAACGAATCTTTAAGTGTGGGAAGATGTAACGACCCGACCGGTCGTTTTAGAAAATTACGCCCCTATCCCTAATTTAACTGTTCCCCTAAGTTCATTTCTGCTATTGTGGGTTGCCGGGAGAGTCGGTTCCGAAAAATTTAGCATTTTGGGACACTTAGTCCCCAAATAAGAGCTTTGAAACTAGAAAATGGTCCATAGCCGGAACAGTGTTAAGACGATCTCGGAACGGAAATCCGATGGTTCCATTAGCTCCGTTAGGTGATTTCGGGGTCGGGAGCGCGTTCGGAATGTATTTTGGAGGTCCGTAGCTCAATTAGGCTTGAAATGCCGAAGGTTGAAATTTTGGCGAATCCGAACGATAGGTGAGATTTTGATCCGGGGGTCGGAATGGAATTCCGACAATTCCTGTAGCTTCGTTATGTGATTGTGGATATGTTCGCAAATTTTCAGGTCATTCGGACGTCGTTTGGTCGGGTTTTTGATCGAATGTGTAATTTGGAATGTTTTAAGGAATTTAGGCTTGAATTCGATGCGAATTATGAGTTTTGATGTTGTTAGACGTGTTTTGAGGATTGGAGCAAGTTCGAATAAGGTATTAAGGTGTGTTGGTATGTTTGGATGAGGTCCCGGGGGCCTCGGGGTGTTTTCGGATGGTTAAACGGGAGAAAAATCATGGAAATTTCAGGTTGGGAGTTCTGGTTCTGTCATTTTCGCTCCTGCGGAATTTTGGTCGCAGGAGCGAGTCCGCAGATGCGGATGTTGGAGCGCAGAAGCGCTTGTGGCCGCAGAAGCGGAGAATTTTCCGCTGAAGCGGAATCGCGGAAGCGGAGAGGAGCCGCAGAAGCGGCCATCGCTGAAGCGGAAGGGAGCCGCTTGGGCGAGTCCGCAGAGGCGGACGCCTAGCCGCAGAAGCGGAACTTTCCGCAGGGGCGATCGAGCCTTCGCAGAAGCGGACGCGCAGAAGCGGTCCGTATATCGCAGAAGCGGAAATGGCCGGCTAGGCCTGGAACCGCAGAAACGACCCTTTGGTCGCGGATACGGGAGCGTAGAAGCGGAAAATGTTCCGCGGAAGCGAAAATCGCTGTAAGTAAGTGTATCAGAAGTTAGAAAAATTTCAGAACATTTAACACATTTTGGGGGTCTCGGCTTAAGGGCGATTTTGGGCGATTTTGAGGAGGAAATCAAGGGAAAACATCATGTAATCAACTATGAACTCATATTATGATTAGTATTGATAATATCATGCAATTATATCATGAAAATGGAGGAATTTGGGGTAATTATGGAGGGTTTAGCCCTAGTCTTGGACTTTAGAAAATCAAGGTTTTGAATGGGCAAATGGAGTCCGATTTTGGTAAAATTGATATGCTTAGACTCGTATTGAAACGAGGGTTCCGAATATGTGACTTTCGTGATTTTTCGATAAGCGTACCGAAAGTCGGGTTTTGGCAACTTGTGGGTTTTGGTGAATTTTGAGTTATTTTGATTGGGTAATGCCCAATTGGCCTATTTTGATGTGATTCTATTGATTTTTATCAGATTCTACACTTGTGGAGGCCGACATTCGTGGCAAGAGGGTTATTGCTTAGCGGTTTTGTACCGAAATTGAGGTAAGTGGCTTGTCTAACCTCGTGTGGGGGAATTTTCACCCCTAGGATATTATGTGATAGTTGAAATGCCTTGTACGCGAGGTGACGGGCGTGTACATGCGCTGGTTGATGAACACGTATTTTATTCAGAAATGTTCGATGAGCGATATCCCCTGTCTTTGGTTGTTAATTTGATATTTTCCCCGGTAGTGGTTAGAAGAGCATGACTAGATAGGATTTATCTGTCTATTTGCCTAATTGCCTTATTTGAACTTCTTGAAAAATTGTTGATACTAGTTTTGGTGAAGTTGTAGTTAAGCATATTATATTTTCTCTGTGCGTTTCTTTATTTGTTGTGTTCGTGGACCGCGGGTTCGATTCCCGGAGATCCCAGGGCTGTGGGTTCGATTCCCAGAGACCCGGAGTGGTATTATTGTGGACTGCGGGTTCGATTCCCGGAGATCCTGAGATTTATTGAAATGTGGACTACGGGTTCGATTTCTGAGATCCTGAGTTATTGGTAGGGACTACGGGTTCGATTCCCGAGATCCTGAGTTATTGGTAGGGACTATGGGTTCGATTCCCGAGATCCTGAGTTATTGGTAGGGACTACGGGTTCGATTCCCGAGATCCTGAGTTATTTATTGGTAGGGACTGCGGGTTCGATTCCCGGAGATCCTGAGTTATTGTGATATTATTGAGACATGGGCTGCGGGTTCGATTCCCGGAGACCCAGAGGTACTGAGAATGGGACTGTGGGTTCAATTCCCACAGATCCTGGACTTGTTTATAGAGTTGGTTATTTGTTATTAGCTTGATTGTAGACAGTTTCAGTAAATGTTGTTATTTTGGAAATTTTGTTGTTATCTCTTAAACTGTTTATTTTGCTATCATCATATTATTATTGTTCTCAGTAGGGCCCTGACCTTCCTCGTCACTACTCCATCGAGGTTAGGCTTGGCACTTACTGAGTACCGCCGTGGTGTACTCATGCTACTCTTCTGCACACTTTTGTTGTGCAGATCCAGGTACATCAGAGCAGGCTCGTACTAGGTGATTCTGCAGCTTTCTGGGAGACTTCGAGGTATGATCCGCTACGTCCGCGGATCCGGAGGCTTCCCTTCTATTCTAGTATTACTAGTTGACATTTTTCTTCATTTCATTGTTAGATACTCTTTACACATAGAGCCACGGTTGTATTTCCCTTTTAGTCCGTGTTACCGTGGGGTTCCGGATCTTGGTAGTGTTTATTTATTGTGTGACGGATGTATGTGCCAAGTGGCACGGATTACATATCTTTATGTTATTTTCCGCCGTTTCTTATTTAAGTAATTAAAACTTATAGATTTCGTAACGTGTTAGGTCCCGGGGCTCGGGTTTTGACAACTTTGAGAATTTTGATGTAAATTGAGTTGTATTGATTGGGTGTCGTCCCATTGGCCTAAATTGTTGTATTTTTACTGTATTTGATCAGATTCTACGCGTGCGGAGCTTGATTCTCGTGGCAAGGGCATTGCGGAGTAGTCGTCGCGCCGTATTGAGGTGAGTAATAGATGTGGGTGATGACCAGCGGGTTCGAAACCCCGGTATACCACTTTGTGACGCCGTATAGCGGCGAGACACGCACACTCTTGAGAGTGCGGGGTCGATCATGAACTGGAGACTATATATTAGTCCGACCTGTTGATACTGTATTATTGGCTATTCTAGAGCCGTCGAACCTCCTTCTCGGATGGTTGCATATATATATATATATATATATATTGTGATAATGGCCACTCTTGAGCCGAGGAACCCCTTCTTGGGCGGTTGAGTATACATGTGGGCCGTGAGCCAGTTATTGGATCCCGCGAGGATCGTTATCATTGTCTTATCACATAGACATGCTAGTTTACTACTAGTCCGCAGCTATTTCTGTTATTATGCTAATTCCAATCTCTGAAACTTGATATTACTGTTTTCCGACTGAAAAATGATAAAAAGAGTTTTCAAAAACTACTTTTGAGCCTGCGAGGCTGTATCTGCATAATAGCTGACTAGTAGTGGATCGGGCTGCGCGCCGCAGCGAGATATATGTTGGATCGGACTGTACGCCGCAGGAATATCTCTATGAGATGTGCTTGGGCTGTAGGAGCCCCTCCGAAGTCTGAACCCCCACAGTGAGCACGGGTACCCAAAATTGGAGTCGGGCTACACGCCGTAGCGGTCATATCATGCATTGCATTGCATTTAGCTACATCTGCTAGCTGTTATGCTATTTATTGGTAATTGTTGGAAACAGGTACAGTGAAGATTGATTCTATGACAGGGTAGCCGACTATAGCTTTACATAGTGCTTTATTGCGGATTTCTTATCTGCGCTGTCTTACCCTTGTTTATTACCACTGAGTCTGGCAGTACTCATTTTACTCCCTGCACCTTGTGTGCAGTGATCCAGTAGCTGTGCGAGGCGACGTTTGTGGATATTCGAGGTAGCTGCAGAGTCCGCAGGACCCGACATCCCTTCCTACTGTCTTTGGATTTTGTATTGACATTTCTTTCCGCACTTGGTATTTTGTAAACCCTTATACACTCATGTTCAGTAGAGGCTCATGACTCTTGACCCTTGGTCTATGGGAGTTGATGTATTATGGGACTTGGTTCCCCGTTTTCGTTACATATATCGCTGTTGTTTCTTGAATTAATTTGTTTAAACGGGTTAAAGAGAGCTTCTAGCTCCGTGGTTGATATGGATTGGTCAGGCTGGCTTAGCAATGTGCTGGGCGCCATCACGACCGGATTTGGGGTCGTGACGGATGATGTAAAACTTGGGTCTGTTTTTCAAGATAAAAATTCAATGATAAAATGTTTTCGCTTAGCTGCGATAAAGGAGCACTTTGAGTTTTATGTTAACAGGTCAAGTAACACGAGATATTGTTTGGTTTGTGCTGATGAAAAGTGTGGTTGGACTGTTCGAGGTTCAAGAATTAAGGAATCGACACTTTTCAAAATAGTTAAATTTCAGAGAAGACATGATTGCTCAGTTGATATTCGAAAATCAGATCAAAGACAAGCAACTTCAAATGTGATTAGAGATTATGTGATTGAGAACTTAAGAGACATAGCTACAGAGGTAAAGCCTAAGTTTGTCATTTCAGAGATGAAAAGAGCACATGGAATTGATGTTGGTTATGGAAAAGCATGGCATGCTATTCAAAAGGGGTTATCTTTGTTAAGAGGAACAACTGAACATAATTATGAGCAGCTTCCATCGTATTTGTATATGATGGAAAAAAAATCCAGGATCATATACAAATATTGTGAGAGATGAAGAAAACAGGTAAATCTTTTTTTTAAATTATACAATGTGAGTTTTCTTCAATCTATTGTATTTGATTTTGTCTAGAATATTATATAGTATTTTAGTGGTTGTCATCCAGTATATTTTACAGGATATACGTGTTTTATAAGTTTTATGTCCTGTATAATATACTGGGTGAGTTCTATTTAACCTAAAAAATTCTATTTTCAGTTTATTTGATACCGTAAATGTTAAGGGATTTGTAGCTTGTATTAGCTTTAACTCCAGTATATTATACTGTGTAATCTGAATTGTATTTACTTTTCATTTTACAGGTTTCTTTACATGTTTTTTATGTATGGGGCATCAATTTCTGGTTGGAAGTATTGTAGACCACTGATTGCTGTGATGGAACATTTCTAAAACATAAATATAGAGGTGTTCTATTAGTGGTTGTTACCAAAGATGCAAATAACCAAATTTTTCCTATAGCTTTTGGATTAGTGGATTCAGAGAATAATGAATCATATGAATGGTATTTCAGGGAATTAAGAAAAGCAATTGGGATTCGTAATGATTTAATGTT
Source organism: Nicotiana noctiflora (assembly GCA_032618575.1). Lineage (NCBI taxonomy): Eukaryota > Viridiplantae > Streptophyta > Magnoliopsida > Solanales > Solanaceae > Nicotiana > Nicotiana noctiflora. The sequence goes on from JASVEL010009770.1 coordinate 41,104, forward strand.
CTTGTCTGATCTGCACAAGGCTATTGCAAATGGAATTGCAAAGGTTTTTCCTGAATGTTACCATGGAATTTGCATCTATCATTTAGAGAAGAAACTGAAGCAAAGGAGAGTGAGAAACACTGTGATAAATCTCTTTCAAAGTGCTGCAAGAGTATATCTTCAATCAGAATTTGATGACTTCATGTCCCAAATAGCTGCTGTTGATAAAAAAACTTTGAATTATTTGATGGAGGAACCACCAGGAAGGTGGGCTCGTTCACATTGTCCCAGAAGAAGATATGATATGTTAACAACAAATATTGTTGAGTCAATGAATAATGTTTTAAGACGTTCAAGAGAATTGCCAATTTTAACAATGATGGATTTCATACAAGAAAAATTACAAAGTTGGTTCTATGAAAGAAGGACACTTGCAGAAGGAATATTCCGAGATATATCAAATTGGGCAGAAGAAACATTGGAAGCAAAAATTCAACCAGCTTTTACATTTAGAGTATTGCCCATTGATAGACTCAAATTCAATGTCAAAGAAGGTGGTATGGAGTTTATTGTTGATTTAGATAAAAGAACATGTGATTGTTCTGAATTTCAGCTAGATGAGATGCCTTGTGAACATGCTATTGCTGCAATTGAGAGTATACATCAAAAGAAATCATCCTTTTGCTCAGTATATTTTTCAAGGGAATTTTGGTTGAAAACATATGAAGGGCAAGTAAATTCTGTAGGTGATGCAACAACATGGGTTATACCAGACACTATTAAATCAGAAATCACTAAGCCTCCAGATGCCAAAGTTCTGCTAGGAAGAAGACAGAAGAATCGACATGTTTCAGGTACAGAATTCAAGAAGGAACCAAGATGTAGTCGTTGCAAAAAATATGGGCATACCAGAATAAATTGCACAAATTCTGCTGTAGTTCATCCTTATGCAAGAAAATATAGGAAAAAAATGATTGAATATATACAATAAATTTGAATTGGATGGTGTAGTTCTTAATAATATATTCAATATTGTTGTTTGTCAAAATATTTTACTGTATATTGTTTTTTAGTTCTTAATATACTTCATAGCGGTTTTACAACATATTACAACAAAATATTAAATTATGTAATTCCAATTACTTTGAATTTGTACTGTATATTACTGTATATTATACTTGATGTTAGTGGTCGTCCTCTAATATTATTTTTTTACAACAGTAACATTTACGGGGAACATGCCTTCTATTAACTTTATCTCCAGTATATAATACTGGTGATATCTGTAATTAGTGATTATTAAAATCCAGTATTAAATACGGGAAATATATTATAACAAAATATTAAATTATGTAATTCCAATTACTTTGAATTTGTACTGTATATTACTGTATATTATACTGATGTTAGTGGTCGTCCTCTAATATATTTTTTTGATAACAGTAATATTTATGGGGAACATGCCTTCTAGTAACTTTATCTCCAGTATATAATACCGGTGATATCTGTAATTAGTGATTATTAAAATCCAGTAAAATTTATAGAATTGAAGTTCTTAGTTGCTTACTGTAATACATGCTGGAGATATGTCAAGTGAAAGAATAACCTCCAGTATTTTATACTGGCTGATAACAATTCCAAATTTTTTAATTATATAATCGTCCAACTTATTCTGTAAATACAATTTATGAAACTATATAAGCCAATATATTATAAAGTAGAAGTGAATAATTTAATATTAAATAATTTAATATTTTTATTTGGTATACTTTATTTAATATTAAATGTGAATTGTTTTCATTATTTAACTCTAATTATTTGATTGTTCCTGTAATTTATACTGAAGAATCTAATATGTGAAAGCATATAATGCAATAAAAATTATAGAATTAGGGTTCTTATTTTAGTTGTTTACTGTAATACATACGGGAGATATGACAAGTGAAAGAATAATCTCCAGTATTTTATACTGGCTGATAACATTTAAAAACTTATGCCTATAATAATCCAAATTTTTTAGTTATATAATCGTCCAACTTATTCTGTAAATACTATTTATGAAACTATATAAGCCAATATAATATAAAGCAGAAGTGAAAATAAATATATAGTGTAATTTATTGATATTAAATAATTTAATATTTTTATTTGGTATACTTTATTTAATATTAAATGTGAATAGTTTTCATTATTTAACCCTAATTATTTGATTGTTCCTATAAATTATACTGGAGAATCTAATATGTGAAGGCATATAATCCATTAAAAATTATAGAATTAGGGTTCTTATTTTAGTTGTTTACTGTAATACATACGGGAGATATGACAAGTGAAAGAATAATCTCCAGTATTTTATACTGGCTGATAACATTTAAAAACTTATGCCTATAATAATCCAAATTTTTTAATTATATAATCGTCCAACTTATTCTGTAAATACTATTTATGAAACTATATAAGCCAATATATTATACAGGAGAAGTTGAAAATAAATATCTAGAGTAATTGAATGAAATTAAATAATTTAATATTTTTATTTGGTATACTGTATTTAATATTAAATATGAATAGTTTTAATTATTTCACCCTAATTACTTGATTGTTCTTGTAAATTATACTAGATAATCTAATATGTGAAAGCATATCATCCAGTAAAATTTATAGAATTGGAATTCTTATTTTAGTTGCTTACTGTAATACATGCTGGAGATATGACAAGTGAAAGAAAAATCTCCAGTATTTTATACTGGCTGATAACAATTAAAAACTCTTCTGTCTATAATAATCCAAAATTTTTAATTATATTATCGTCCAAGTTATTCTGTAAATACTATTTATAAGCGATTATATTATAATCGTCCAAGTTATTCTGTAAATACTATTTATTCTGTATTTATTATTAAATTATGTATTTTCAATTACTTTGAATTTGTGCTATAATAGTAGTTGATGTTAGTGTTTTAACAATATTATTATAAAGGAAAGAAAATAAAGGAAAGAAACATTGCTACAAAAACAAAATAAATAAATACTTCCACAAACATAAAATAACAAAATAAAAACATATTATATTAGGAAATTGCTACAAAAACAAAATAAGAAAATACATCCACAAACACAAAATAACAAAATAAAACCATATAAAAAAATAAAAATAAAAGCTAATCCACATCATCATCAGAAGAGTCTATTAAAGCATGATCCATTCGGAGAATGCTCTCCAGCCTATTCAGCTTCTCCTTCAACCTTCTTATGTCTCTTTCATATTTCTCTATAAACTCATCAAACTTTATCTCGATTGCTTCGACGATGTCTTCTTTCAATTGTTCAACTATTGTTTTGATAGTTGCGTCCATTTTTTTTTTCTTCTTCTGTTTTCACTATTAGAATTAGATGAGTTTGAGTGTAAAGCTGATCATACTTATATAGGGAAATTTTGAAAAAAAAAATAGATATGAAAAGACAGAAAGCAGGTGAAACGTTTATAGAAAAAAGAGATATTCATTGTAACTAGAATTACAATTTAATGAAAATAGTTAGAATGTTTCAACACAACCCCCAATGTGAAATATAAATTATTACTTCAATATATAACGCTCAATGGTCATAAGTTTTGCCAAAACTATCAATATGTATTTTTCACATCCAGTATTAATTACAGAATAGTGGTTTTAAAAACATAAAACTCCTATGTAATATACTGGAAACTATATATTAAATTATTTTATTCCAATAAATTATTCTACATACAAAAATTCCAATATTTATAATTTTTCTATTACAAAATATTGGAATATATGCCTTCATAAGTAGTAAATTAATTAATATTGTCTATTGTTTTTTCGTTTTTGATTTGCTTATAAAAAAAGCAGTATTTTGTAAAAACATATTATTTTTATGACATATAACTCCAGTGTAATATAATATAAAGGAAACAAAATATTAAATTATTTAATTCCAATTAATAACATATTCTATGTTATAATTTACAAGATGTGTGTCTTTTGTTAGTTGTTCCCCAGAAGTAGTTGGCAAAAGAAGTAATTGAATTTAAGAACAGAAGTAGTTGGCAAAAGAAGTAAATGTCCAGTAATATTTACAGAGATGTAGCGTTTTTACAATATAAAATTCCAGTAATATATAGAGCAAATAATATTAAATTATTTTATGTCATTAAATTATTCTATTTGCAAAATTTCCATTATTTAATAGCAATAAATAATGAAAGGATTGTTACCTACTGAAATAGTAAATAGAGATATTCATTGTAATGTCACCTCAGCTGGAATTACAATTTAATGAAAACAGTGAGAATGTAATTATTACTTCCAATACATTATACAGGAAAGAAAAATATTAAATTATTAAATTCCAGTAAATTTTTCCACTTATATAATTTCCAATATTTTCCAATGAACCATTATAACATATTTGATTATATTCCTTTATGTGTAGCTATTCCAGCATGAAATATAGCTTCTAATAAAAATTGTATGAATATAGGATAAAATAATTAGCATATTCATTCGAGTAAAACTCCAGTAAATTATACAGGAATATCATAGAAATATATGGATAACTATGTAATTAGCATATTCATTCGAATAATAATTAAAGGATGTAGTGTTTGTACAATATAAAACTCCAGTAAATTATACAGGAATGGCGCCCAGCACATTGCTAAGCCAGCCTGACCAATCAATATAAACAACGGAGCTAGACGCTCTCTTTAGCCCATTTAAGCATATTAAATCACGAAGCAATAGCGATACAAATAACGAAAACAGGGAACCAAGTCCCATAATACATCAACTCCCATAGACCAAGGGTCAAGAGTCATGAGCCTCTACTGAACATGAGTGTATAAAGGTTTACAAAATACCAAGTGCGGAAAGAAATGTCAATACAAAATCAAGACAGTAAGAAGGAATATCGGGTCCTGCGGACTCTGCACCTACCTCGAATATCCACAAACGTCGCCTCGCACAGCTACTGGATCACTGCTGAGAGGTACCTGGATCTGCACACAAGGTGCAGGGAGTAAAATGAGTACCGCCAGACTCAGTGGTAATAAACAAGAGTAAGACAGCGCAGATAAGAAATCCGCAATAAAGCACTATGTAAAGCTATAATCAGCTACCCTGTCATAGAATCAATATTCTCTATACCTGTACCAACAATTACCAATAAATAGCATAACAACTAGCAGATGTAGCTAAATGCAATGCAATGCATGATATGACCGCTACGGCGTGTAGCCCGACTCCAATTTTGGGTACCCGTGCTCACTGTGGGGGTTCAGACTCCGAGGGGCTCCTACAGCCCAAGCACATCTCATAGAGATATTCCTGCGGCGCGCAGTCCGATCCAACATATACCTCGCTGCGGCGTGCAGCCCGATCCACTACTAGTCAGCTAATATGCAGATACAACCTCGCAGGCTCAAAAGTAGTTTTTGAAAACTCTTTTATCATTTTTCAGTTGGAAAACAGTAATATCAAGTTCCAGAGATTGGAATTAGCATAATAACAAAAATAGCTGCGGACTAGTAGTAAACTAGCATGTCTATGTGATAAGACAATGATAACGATCCTCGCGGGATCCAATAACCGGCTCACGGCCCACATGTATAATCAACCGCCCAAGAAGGGGGTTCCTCGGCTCAAGAGTGGCCATTATCACAATATATATATACATATATGCAACCATCCGAGAAGGAGGTTCGACGGCTCTAGAATAGCCAATAATACAATATCAACAGGTTGGACTAATATATAGTCTCCAGTTCATGATCGACCCCGCACTCTCAAGAGTGTGCGTGTCTCGCCGCTATACAGCGTCACAAAGTGGTATACCGGGGTTTCGAACCCGCTGGTCATCACCCACATCTATTACTCACCTCAATACAGCGCGACGACTATTCCGCAATGCCCTTGCCACGAGAATCAAGCTCCGTACGCGTAGAATCTGATCAAATACAGTAAAAATACAACAATTTAGGCCAATGGGACGACACCCAATCAATACAACTCAATTTACATCAAAATTCCCAAAGTTGTCAAAACCCGAGCCCCGGGCCCACATTCCAAAAATTTACGAAATTCACATTTCTGGAACCCTCGTCTCAATACGAGTCTAAGCATATCAATTTTACCAAAATCGGACTCCATTTGCCCGTTCAAAACCTTGATTTTCTAAAGTCCAAGACTAGGGCTAAATCCTCCATAATTACCCCAAATTCCTCCATTTTCATGATATAATTGCATGATATTATCAATACTAATCATAATATGAGTTCATAGTTGATTACCCGATGATTTCCCTTGATTTCCTCCTCAAAATCGCCCAAAATCGCCCTTAAGCCGAGACCCCCAAATGTTAAAATGTTTCTGAAATTTTCTAACTTCGGATACACTTTACTTACAGCGATTTTCGCTTCCGCGGAACATTTTCCGCTTCTACGCTCCCGTATCCGCGACCAAAGCGGTCGCTTCAGCGGTTCCGTGCCTAGCCGGCCATTTCCGCTTCGCGAACAAAGGGCCGCTAAGCGGACCCGCTTCGCGCGAAGCTCTCGCTCCGCGGACTCGTCCGCCTCGCGCATCACCGACCGCTCGCGGTATCGCCTGAGCGGAAAACGTCCGCTTCGCGGACCATGCCCCAATTTCCCTCGTCCGCTTCGCGATCATCGGGTCGCACCAGCCGACCCCGCTTCGGCCGGATAAAATTCCGCTTCTCGCGTAAACCTCCGCTCCTCGCGCACCTAGTCCGCTCGCGGACTCGCTCCTCGCGTCCAAAATTCCGCAGGAGCGGAAACAACGGAACCAGAACTCTTCCACCTGCAATTTCCAAGATTTTCTTCCGTTTAACCATCCGAAAACACCCCGAGGCCCCCGGACCTCATCCAAACACACCAACACATCTTAATACCTTATTCGAACTTGCTCCAATCCTCAAAACACGTCTAACAACATCAAAACCCATAATTCGCATCGAATTCAAGCCTAAATTCCTTAAAACATTCCAAATTACACATTCCATCAAAAACCCGACCAAACGACGTCCGAATGACCTGAAATTTTGCAGGCACATCCAAAATCACCTAACGGAGCTACTACAACCGTCGGAATTCCATTCCGACTCCCGGATCAAAATCTCACCTACCGTTCGGATTTCGCCAAAATTCAACCTTAGCCAATTCAAGCCTATTTCTACACCGGGCCTCCAAATTCAATTCCGATCGCTCCCCTAAGTCACAAATCACCTCCCGGAACTAACCGAATCATCAGAATCCGATTCCGAGCCCTCTAACCAAATAGTCAACTCCGGGTTGACTTTCCTTATTCAAGTTTCCTTCACAAAGGCTATATGCCTCATTTTAAAATCCCATTTCACCCCTAGCTCACCCGATAGACTCTAACACTGATATAAAATCATAAAACATGTAATTACAACATAACGGGGTGGTAATTCTCGTGACGACGGGTCGGGTCGTCACATTCTCCCCAACTTAAACAATCGCTCGTCCTCGAGCGTACTCAGAGTTGTACTAGAAGCAACCCAATAGCTGAATGACCATACCAAGCATATATTAGGGCGATCATACGTCACCCTTATCTCACATAAGTCCGAAAACACCATATAGTCAAAATTTCACAGACCATCTTAACCATAAAGCACATTGTACTTTCTGAAATCATATGCCAATTGCAAATCCCATGCCTATACTCAGGATACACTTGAATCCACTACAATAACCCATATTCACTACTCCGGGTGAGATCATATGATGTATCACACAACCCAATCACTCGAGACGATAGTCTCTAATCACAACAACTGGCCACAATCACCAAATACTAGCTGAAAAACCTTTTCTATTAGATAGAGTCTTGTTCCAACACCTTCATATCATGCCCACGGCAACCAAACACGCGATATATCGAACCCATCTCTCAGGTCAACCATTCATGAATCCATTTCACTTTTAACTGATACCACAACAGATTTCGGAGCCAAACCTTGATTTTTACCTTTCTAACAAGCTAAGATCTAATATGCTCGTATTCATTAATGACTCCAACGGTCATTTCGATTATAACACACCGCACCGGTGATAAGACACCTCAACACCGGCCTAAGCCACGACGAGCACAACATAGGCTCCAATAGAAATGTATGCACACACTCGAATCATGACAGCTCAATTCATGACAACTGTCTCCAGCAAATAGAGCTGCAATTTAATCCCTCTGTGCCATCATAATATAGAACTGAGACCGCGTCTCGCATTATAGAAATAAAGTACCTGAATCCTCCTCGAGAGGTCATAACATCACGCGGCCTTGCCACGATTCATGATTTTATCCAAACATTATTATTCGTGAAGCACCCCAATTTACCAAGCTCAAAACGATCAGCCACACACATATTTAGGTCTGAACCCAAGCAATCAATCTCACTCACGGTGAAACAATTAACGTATGCTATCAAATCCTGAAAGAACACAACCGATGTGCCATTCGCCAAGCGATACTCAATACAGACTCTTCCTCAGAAGCCAGGAGTTATTGTATACCAGGTAACATATAACTAACTATATTTTCACAATATCCTGTTGCGGCGTGCAACCCGCTCCAATGACATACCCGTGGCGGCGTGCCACCCGATCTAGATACCATACCTGTGGCGGCGTGCCACCCGATCCAAGTAACCCTCGTCAAATGAATACGCGTCGAGTCAAGTTGCTCATCATAATAAACATATATAGCCTCAAGTTTGGCCACATGAAACGCATCTGACAACGTTCCTCAATACCGGAACTGAATCAATGGTAGATACCTCTACACTAACATCCGCCCCTAAGGTCCAATTAACAAAGCAATGCCTACCAGCCGTCCGCTGGTCCTGTGTACAACTACTCTGTTGGAGCATACTCTGATGTTCTCTGCTACGCAATTTGTGCCATTTTCCGACATAGCCCATATCACATTAGTCTAGATGACCTGGCTTATGTCAACCAGTCTGAAATAAGGTATTATATCCCAAATTCATCATATCAAGCTAAGAGCTAAACGGTGCTAATACACACGATATAAAACCACTACATAGGCGGATTACGAGAACTTCCAGACTCTAACACATGTATTACATATGGATCACTATGCCTGATCCCACACTCCACCGTACGATTACATAACACACATCAAGCATCTATTCATACCTCGAAAGCCATTCGGAAATTTTTACTATGCCATCAACGACTCAATTATTACAGTCGATCCCACAAGAGAATACCACCATACCACTGGATATCATCAGTTTACATTACCTTGTCCTTTTTGGATCATATTCCCTGCCAAGTTAATAGAATAGCAGTATCGTTTTCTTAAATCATCAGAAAGATCGATTCTTAATTCATCTGCAGCTGTTCGCGCCTGCTCAATAATTTTATTGACTTCCCATATATTATGAACTGTTCTCAAAACCTGGAATATACCATTATCAACTTTCCATAACACATCGCGTATACCATACTAAGATAACATGGAAATTCTTATCCCTTTCCTACGCCGCAAACATCGACGCAATCAACTAGTCAAGGACTTTTATGATCTCATATAGAGAAAACTCATTACACATTCCAAGCTTTGTATACCAACAGGAAATACACTCATTTTTCAAACCACATTAAAACACATCACAAACTATTTCTTCCCATTCATTGCATAAGTTAAACTGCCAGGACTGAGTCCTTATACCCATATTATACTCATATCGGGTCACACGACTGTCAACACTCAAAAGCTTTATTGCACAATATCTGCAAGACTCATTACTTCAACCACATACCAGGAATTAGTCGTGTTCTTTATCATACCGCTTCGGTTTATTAACAAGTTGTTCCATTTACCCAGTTTCCTTTCTGATTCATCTTTGATTTAATATTAGCCATTACTATAGCACCATAACACATGAACTCATTCCACACGAGATTCGTACATAAGACCACACGGTCTGAGACATATAGGCCACTGAATACTCTCTCAAATTTCCAGAAGGATCACATCTTACAATACTTTATTTTGAAGAACCTCTTGCGATTTGAATTAGTTATCATTACCTTCTAATACGGATTACATAGAATCCCGTCATTCACATAATATAACACAAGTACCAATCTCTTCTAACGAAACCACCATCTTTAGCAACATGCACAATTTTGAGACACCTGACTGTTACAAGTAAAATCTTGAACACCGTAAACAATTCTCGGGCGTCAGTCATCCTTATTCAGCTGTAATTCAACTGTCCTATTGAGTAGAACCACTCGTGTTTTGTTAGAACTCTGACATCGCAGAACATGATTACTCACAGGTACAATTCGCTATCTTTCTTTTCTATACACCGAACATTCCCTTACCAACAGTAGTTCAAAACATCCTAGTATTTCTTCACATCTACGAAGCGTCATAACCTTTATCAAAATTTCCCAACATACTTAGAGACAGAATCAACATAGCACACAATAGTGCAATCAGTTAATCAATACCAACCTCCCCAACTTAGCTCGAAGCCATTCATCAAAGCACTTTCAACCACTCATATCAGTATTACTCAAGTGATGCCGAAATGTTAGTATGATATTAAGCTCAAGTCATTTACAAGCTTCGACGGAGATTCGAATCATCAGAAATATTAACTCCTTTGCAATTCTTGCATTCATTCACACACAACAGTTACGCCCCCTCTTTAGGTGACAAAATCTTTTCTAAGTCCCGAATTTTCCAAAAATTTCGGCAGAGTTTCCTTTGTAAATTGGCCTATCCACCTGCCAGAGAATCACCAAACCATCCTAGATATACTTCCACAACTCAACAAGATCTCACAATGTATTTCAACAATATTAAATCTCAATACTACACGAATTATATCATCACAATTTATACTTGAACCGGCGATGTATCTGCTCAAATCATAACATATATCGAATACCATTTAATTACACATCAGAATCAACCCACCTATTTTTCCTCAATCTAGTATTTAAGTACAACACCTTCTACCAGGATATACATAGCATAATCATTTTAGTCTTCCCGAGTTTAAACTTGTTCCACTACAAATAAGGCATTTTACCTTCCAATTACGAGATATGATAATTATTTCTCACGCCCATAGCTCGGGCTACACAACAGTTTAGATAAGAGTCGAACAATTAACAACTCATCCATTAGTAAACCTTCCATAATACTCTACAGATCGGCACAAGGCCCCAAACATGGCTACTAGACCGAGCACATAGATATAAGCCCAGTCTTAGTCACTTTACACAGTAATTTATCAATTGGGAAGGATCAAGTCCAAATCCCCGGTCACAATACCACCACGCTCGTCACATGACGCGTATTCCCTCTCAGCACAACACTGTATAGTGCAAAAATACGGGGTTTCAAACCCTCAATACATTATCTATTGCCACCACTCACAAAATCAGCACCTCAATGCTCAAGTCATAAACAAGGTCCAGCCTCAAGTCATCCCTACTGGCCAACATGAACTCACAGAGATTATATCTCTCCCCTCGTTCGGAGAAACCACAAGCCATAAGGCAATTACATTACTGAGCGCTCGATGCCTACACAGACGTGTGGAAGGAATTTCAAAAATTATCTCTCAAGCTGAATCAAGTGCGCACGATAAGAATTCCAAGAAATGTGAAGTGTTTCCTAAAGGTTCGCAGCCTCCCGAGGATAAGTACAGGCGTCCCCGTACCGATCCACAAGACTCTACTAACCGGCTCAAGACTCACGAGGCCTAGTAAACCTAGGCTCTGATACCAACTTGTCACGACCCCAAATCCGGTCGTGATGGCGCCCAGCACATTGCTAAGCCAGCCTGACCAATCAATATAAACAACGGAGCTAGACGCTCTCTTTAGCCCATTTAAGCATATTAAATCACGAAGCAATAGCGATACAAATAACGAAAACAGGGAACCAAGTCCCATAATACATCAACTCCCATGGACCAAGGGTCAAGAGTCATGAGCCTCTACTGAACATGAGTGTATAAAGGTTTACAAAAATACCAAGTGCGGAAAGAAATGTCAATACAAAATCAAAAGACAGTAGGAAGGAATATCGGGTCCTGCGGACTCTGCAGCTACCTCGTATATCCCACAGATGTCGCCTCGCACAGCTACTGGATCACTGCTGAGAGGTACCTGGATCTGCACAGAAGGTGCAAGGAGTAAAATGAGTACTGCCATACTCAGTGGTAATAAACAAGGGTAAGACAGCGCAGATAAGAATTCCACGATAAAGCACTATGTAAAGCTATAATCAGCTACCCTGTCACAGAATCAATATTCACTGTACGTACCAACAATTACCAATAAATAGCATAACAACTAGCAGATGTAGCTAAATGCAATGCAATGCATGATATGACCGCTACGGCGCGTAGCCCGACTCCAATTTTGGGTACCCGTGCTCACTGTGGGGGTTCAGACTCCGGAGGGGCTCCTACAGCCCAAGCACATCTCATAGAGATATCCCTGCGGCGCGCAGTCCGATCCAACATATACCTCGCTGCGGCGTGCAGCCCGATCCACTACTAGTCAGCTAATATGCAGATACAGCCTCGCGGGCTCAAAAGTAGTTTTTGAAAACTCTTTTATCATTTTTTTCAGTTAGAAAACAGTAATATCAAGTTCCAGAGATTGGAATTAGCATAATAACCAAAAATAGCCGCGGACTAGTAGTAAACTAGCATGTCTATGTGATAAGACAATGATAACGATCCTCGCGGGATCCAATAACCGGCTCACGGCCCACATGTATACTCAACCGCCCAAGAAGGGGGTTCCTCGGCTCAAGAGTGGCCATTATCACAATATATAATATGCAACCGTCCGAGAAGGAGGTTCGACGGCTTAAGAATAGCCTAATATCATAACACAGTATCAACAAGTCGGACTAATATGTAGTCTCCAGTTCATGATCGACCCCGCACTCTCAAGAGTGTGCGTGTCTCGCCGCTATACAGCGTCACAAAGTGGTATACCGGGGTTTCGAACCCGCCGGTCATCACCCACATCTATTACTCACCTCAATACAGCGCGACGACTATTCCGCAATGCCCTTGCCACGAGAATCAAGCTCCGTACGCGTAGAATCTGATCAAATACAATAAAAATACAACAATTTAGGCCAATGGGACGACACCCAATCAATACAACTCAATTTACATCAAAATTCCCAAAGTTGTCAAAACCCGAGCCCCCGGGCCCACATTCCGAAAATTTACGAAATTCACATTTCTGGAACCCTCGTCTCAATACGAGTCTAAGCATATCAATTTTACCAAAATCGGACTCCATTTGCCCGTTCAAAACCTTGATTTTCTAAAGTCCAAGACTAGGGCTAAATCCTCCATAATTACCCCAAATTCCTCCATTTTCATGATATAATTGCATGATATTATCAATACTAATCATAATATGAGTTCATAGTTGATTACCTGATGATTTCCCTTGATTTCCTCCTCAAAATCGCCCAAAATCGCCCAAAATCGCCCTTAAGCCGAGACCCCCAAATGTTAAAATGTTTCTGAAATTTTCTAACTTCTGATACACTTACTTACAGCGATTTTCGCTTCTGCGGAACATTTTCCGCTTCTACGCTTCCGTATCCGCGACCAAAGGGTCGCTTCAGCGGTTCCAGGCCTAGCCGGCCATTTCCGCTTCTGCGAACAAAGGGCCGCTTAAGCGGTCCCGCTTCTGCGAAGAAGCTTCCGCTTCTGCGGAAAAATCCGCCTCTGCGCGTCCCTGACCGCTTCTGCGGTATCGCCCAAGCGGAGAAACGTCCGCTTCTGCGGACCATGCCCCAATTGCCCTCGTCCGCTTCTGCGATCATTGGGTCGCACCAGCGACCCCGCTTCAGCGGATAAAATTCCGCTTCTGCGTAAACCTCCGCTCCTGCGCACCTAGTCCGCTTCTGCGGACTCGCTCCTGCGTCCAAAATTCCGCAGGAGCGGAAACAACAGAACCAGAACTCTTCCACCTGCAATTTCCAAGATTTTCTTCCGTTTAACCATCCGAAAACACCCCGAGGCCCCCGGGACCTCATCCAAACACACCAACACATCTTAATACCTTATTCGAACTTGCTCCAATCCTCAAAACACGTCTAAAAACATCAAAACCCATAATTCGCATCGAATTCAAGCCTAAATTCCTTAAAACATTCCAAATTACACATTCCATCAAAAACCCGACCAAACGACGTCCGAATGACCTGAAATTTTGCAGGCACATCCAAAATCACCTAACGGAGCTATTGCAACTGTCGAATTCCATTCCGACTCCCGGATCAAAATCTCACCTACCGTTCGGATTTCGCCAAAATTCAACCTTAGCCAATTCAAGCCTATTTCTACACCGGGTCTCCAAATTCAATTCCGATCGCTCCCCTAAGTCACAAATCACCTCCCGGAACTAACCGAATCATCAGAATCCGATTCCGAGCCCTCTAACCAAATAGTCAACTCCGGGTTGACTTTCCTTATTCAAGTTTCCTTCACAAAGGCTATATGCCTCATTTTAAAATCCCATTTCACCCCTAGCTCACCCGATAGACTCTAACACTGATATAAAATCATAAAACATGTAATTACAACATAACGGGGTGGTAATTCTCGTGACGACGGGCCGGGTCGTCACAAAAACTCCAGTAAATTATACAGGAATGTAAATATTAAATTTCCAGTATTTTGCAATTCTTCATTATAGTTATGTAGTAGTTGTACAATCTAAAACTCCAACAAATTATATAGAAAGGTAAATATTACATTACCAATAAAGTTTTCTTACATAATTTCAACTATTTTCATAATCTCCATTAAAATATACAGGATGTAGTGGATGTACAATATTTACTGGAAAGTAAATATTAAATTATTAATAATTTTCCAAAGTAAATATTCTTACATAATTTCAACTATTTTCCAATTCTCCATGAAGATATAATGGATTATATTCCTTCATTGCGTAGCGATTCCAACATGTACTATAACTTCTAATAAAAATTTGTATGAATATAGGATAAAAAAATATGCATATTCGTTTCCAGTAATACGTACTGGATATAGTCGTTATACTATGTAAAACATCTGTAAATTATACAGGAAAGTAAATATTAAATTAATTATTTCACTAAATTGTTCCAATTCTCCATTATAATATATCATACTGGATTACATTCCTTTATGTATAGCCATTCCAGCATGAACTATAGTTTCTAAAAAAAATTGTATGAATATAGGATAAAATAATTAGCTTATTCAAACCAGTAATAATTACAGGATGTAGTGGTTGTACAATTTAAAACTCCAGTAAAATATACAGGAATGTAAATATTAAAGAACATCATATTCATTTCCAGTACTAATTACAGGATATAGTGGATATCCTATAAATTATACAGGAAATTAAAATATTAAATTATTAAATTCCTATAAATTGTTCTAATTATATAATTTCACTATTTTCCAATTAACTATTATAGCATACTGGATTCATGTGTACCAATTCCAGCAAAAACTATAGCTTCTAATTGTATGAATATAGGATACTGTCATGTGGATTCATGTGTACCCATTCCAGCAAAAACTATAGCTTCTAATTCATTCCAGTATTAATTACTGGATGTAGTGGTTGTACAATGTAGAACTCCAGTACATTATACAGGTTGGTAAATATTAAATTAATTATTTCCAGTAAATTGTTCTAATTATATAATTGCCACTCCAATCAACCATTATAACAAATAATTTCCAGTATTTTCCAATTAAATATTAAAGATCATCATATTCATTTCCAGTATACAGGAAATAAAATATTAAATTATTAAATTCCTCTAAATTGTTCTAATTATATAATTTCACTATTTTTCAATCAACTATTATAGCATACTGGATTATGATGTGTACCAATTCCAACAAAAACTATAGCTTCTAATTGTATGAATATATGATAAAAAAAATTAGCATATTTATTCCAGTAATAATTACTATATGTAGTGGTTGTACAATGTAGAACTCCAGTACATTATACAGGTAGGTAAATATTAAATTAATTATTTCCAGTAAATTGTTCTAATTATTAAATTCCAGTAAATTGTTTCATCTATATCCAATCCAGCATAAACTATAGCTTCTAATAAAAACTGTATGTACTCAATTAAATATTCTTACATAATCAATTAAAAGTATGTACTCAATTACAGAAAAGAACAAAAAATTATTTCATTTTCTTAATCCTTCGCCTTTCTGAAACAGAAGGTTTATCTAGTCTTCCTGTAGACTCATCTTCACTAACAATAGATTCTAATTGCTTCTTTCTACCATAAATGTATAGTAGTGCCGCATATCTTAATCGAAAAAGTGTAGGATCAAACATGTTCTTGTAATCTGTTAACTTCTTGCCTTCAATGAAATACTCCGCAAATGCAGAACAATATATACCACAATCACTGCAATAAAGCACATATTAAGAAAGATTAAAATCTAACAATAAATGTTAAAATAGCTGAAGTAATATAAAGAAGCAGGATAAAAATAGGAAAACACTTACGCATATTCTTGTTGAGGCAAGTTATCCACTGAAATAATAGTAAATGGCTTACTTAAGTCATCCTTATCCATTGTAATTTCACTTCTTTGCTGATAAAATGTAGTAGTGTTGAGCAACAATGGTATTATTACAGCAAATGAGTCCAAAGCTTTATGAACTACAGCATCATGACTTGAGGATCTTATTGAGTCATATATGTATATGCACCCAGTATGCAAAGATAGAACACCTAACTCCCAATGCCATGCATCTTTTACATTGATTGGCATAAGAACATAATCCACGGAAGCCCAGGGGACGTTACCAAGAATGTAAAACCCAAGAACATACTCTCTTAACTTTTTTGTCAGTTCAAAAATGTCATTTTGTACCTTCACTTCATCCATATTTGATTTATTGTACACTTCTTGAATTATAGTACTGAAATAGTTGTCTGTAGTTGTCATCCTTATCTTTTCATATTTTGCTTTCTTCCGGAGGTAATAGAATATGACATCAATATGCTTCAAAAAGAAAAGAAACATAAATATACATAAACATATTTATTGTAAAATAATACAAAAAAAGTAATGTATATTTACATACCGTTTCATTGATTCCTATACCAGTATAATAAAGTGTCACGACCCCAAATCCGGTCGTGATGGCGCCCAGCACATTGCTAAGCCAGCCTGACCAATCAATATAAACAACGGAGCTAGACGCTCTCTTTTAGCCCATTTAAGCAAATTAATTCAAGAAATAACGATACAAATAACGAGAACGGGGAACCAAGTCCCCTAATACATCAACTCCCATAGACCAAGGGTCAAGAGTCATGAGCCTCTAACAGAACATGAGTGTATAAAGGTTACAAAATACCAAGTGCGGAATGAAATGTCAATACAAAATCGAAAGACAGTAGGAAGGAATTATCGGGTCCTGCGGACTCTGCAGCTACCTCGAATATCCACAAACGTCGCCTCGCACAGCTACTGGATCACTGCTGAGAGGTACCTGGATCTGCACACAAGGTGCAGGGAGTAAAATGAGTACCGCCAGACTCAGTGGTAATAAACAAGGGTAAGACAGCGCAGATAAGAAATCCGCAATAAAGCACTATGTAAAGCTATAATCAGCTACCCTGTCATAGAATCAATCTTCACTGTACCTGTACCAACAAATAGCATAACAGCTAGCAGATGTAGCTAAATGCAATGCAATGCATGATATGAACGCTACGGCGTGTAGCCCGACTCCAATTTTTGGGTACCCGTGCTCACTGTGGGGGTTCAGACTCCGGAGGGGCTCCTACAGCCCAAGCACATCTCATAGAGATATTCCTGCGGCGCGCAGTCCGATCCAACATATACCTCGCTGCGGCGTGCAGCCCGATCCACTACTAGTCAGCTAATATGCAGATACAACCTCGCAGGCTCAAAAGTAGTTTTTGAAAACTCTTTTATCATTTTTCAGTTGGAAAACAGTAATATCAAGTTCCAGAGATTGGAATTAGCATAATAACAAAAATAGCTGCGGACTAGTAGTAAACTAGCATGTCTATATGATAAGACAATGATAACGATCCTCGCGGGATCCAATAACTGGCTCACGGCCCACATGTATACTCAACCGCCCAAGAAGGGGGTTCCTCGGCTCAAGAGTGGCCATTATCACAATATATATATATATATGCAACCATCCGAGAAGGAGGTTCGACGGCTCTAGAATAGCCAATAATACAATATCAACAAGTTGGACTAATATGTAGTCTCCAGTTCATGATCGACCCCGCACTCTCAAGAGTGTGCGTGTCTCGCCGCTATACAACGTCACAAAGTGGTATACCGGGGTTTCGAACCCGCTGGTCATCACCCACATCTATTACTCACCTCAATACGGCGCGACGACTACTCCGCAATGCCCTTGCCACGAGAATCAAGCTCCGCACGCGTAGAATCTGATCAAATACAGTAAAAATACAACAATTTAGGCCAATGGGACGACACCCAATCAATACAACTCAATTTACATCAAAATTCCCAAAGTTGTCAAAACCCGAGCCCCGGGCCCACATTCTGAAAATTTACGAAATTCACATTTCTGGAACCCTCGTCTCAATACGAGTCTAAGCATATCAATTTTACCAAAATCGGACTCCATTTGCCCATTCAAAACCTTGATTTTCTAAAGTCCAAGACTAGGGCTAAATCCTCCATAATTACCCCAAATTCCTCCATTTTCATGATATAATTGCATGATATTATCAATACTAATCATAATATGAGTTCATAGTTGATTACCCGATGATTTCCCTTGATTTCCTCCTCAAAATCGCCCAAAATCGCCCTTAAGCCGAGACCCCCAAATGTTAAAATGTTTCTGAAATTTTTCTAACTTCGGATACACTTACTTACAGCGATTTTCGCTTCTGCGGAACATTTTCCGCTTCTACGCTTTCGTATCCGCGACCAAAGGGTCGCTTCGGCGGTTCCGGGCCCAGCCGGCCATTTCCGCTTCTGCGAACAAAGGGCCGCTAAAGCGGACCCGCTTCTGGCGAAGCTCCCGCTTCTGCGGACTCGTCCGCCTCTGCGCATCACTGACCGCTTCTGCGGTATCGCCCAAGCGGAAAAACGTCCGCTTCTGCGGACCATGCCCCAATTTCCCTCGTCCGCTTCTGCGATCATTGGGTCGCACCAGCGACCACGCTTCAGCGGATAAAATTCCGCTTCTGCGTAAACCTCCGCTCCTGCGCACCTAGTCCGCTTCTGCGGACTCGCTCCTGCGTCCAAAATTCCGCAGGAGCGGAAACAACAGAACCAGAACTCTTCCACCTGCAATTTCCATGATTTTCTTCCGTTTAACCATCCGAAAACACCCCGAGGCCCCCGGGACCTCATCCAAACATACCAACACATCTTCATACCTTATTCGAACTTGCTCCAATCCTCAAAACACGTCTAACAACATCAAAACTCATAATTCGCATCGAATTCAAGCCTAAATTCCTTAAAACATTCCAAATTACACATTCAATCAAAACCCGACCAAACGACGTCCGAATGACCTGAAATTTTGCAGGCACATCCAAAATCACCTAACGAAGCTACTGCAACTGTCGGAATTCCATTCCGACTCCCGGATCAAAATATCACCTACCGTTCGGATTTCGCCAAAATTCAACCTTAGCCAATTCAAGCCTATTTCTACACCGGGCCTCCAAATTCAATTCCGATCGCTCCCCTAAGTCACAAATCACCTCCCGAAACTAACCGAATCATCAGAATCCGATTCCGAGCACTCTAACTCAATAGTCAACTCTTGGTTGACTTTTCATATTCAAGCTTTCTTCAAACATGCTATTTGTTTCATTTTCAATCCAAATCACTCCTAACTCACCCGATATACTCTAATACTGTTTTAAAAGCATAATATATGTAAATGCAAGGTAACGGGGTGTAAATTCCCGTAACGACGGGCCGGGTCGTTACATTCTCCCCAACTTAAACAAACGCTCGTCCGCGAGCGTACTCAGAGTTGTACTAGAAGCAACCCAATAGCTGAATGACCTTATCAAGCATATATTAGGGCGATCATACGTCACCCTTATCTCACATAAGTCCGAAAACACCATATAGTCAAAATTTCACAGACCATCTTAACCATAAAGCACATTGTACTCTCTGAAATCATATGCCAATTGTAAATCCCATGCCTATACTCAGGATACACTTGAATCCACTACAATAACCCATATTCACTACTCCGGGTGAGATCATATGATGTATCACACAACCCAATCACTCGAGACGATAGTCTCTAATCACAACAACTGGCCACAATCACCAAATACTAGCTGAAAAACCTTTTCTATTAGATAGAGTCTTGTTCCAACGCCTTCATATCATGCCCACGGCAACCAAACACGCGATATATCGAACCCATCTCTCGGGTCAACCATTCATAAATCCATTTCACTTTTAACTGATACCACAACAGATTTCGGACCCAAATCTCGGTATTACCTTTCTAACCAACTGAAATCACATATACTCACATTCATTATTGGCTCCAACGACCATTTCGATTATAACACACCGCACTGGTGAAAAGACACCTCAACACCGGCCTAAGCCACGACGAGCACAACATAGGCTCCAATAGAAACGTCTGCACACACTCGAATCATGACAGCTCAAATCATGACAACTGTCTCCAGCAAATAGAGCTGCAATTTAATCCCTCTATGCCATCATAATATAGAACTGAGACCGCGTCTCGCATTATAGAAATAAAGTACCTGAATCCTCCTCGAGAGGTCATAACATCACGCGGCCTTGCCACGATTCATGATTTTATCCAAACATTATTATTCATGAAGCACCCCAATTTACCAAGCTCAAAACGATCAGTCACACACATATTTAGGTCTGAACCCAAGCAATCAATCTCACTCACGGTGAAACAATTAACATATGCTATCAAATCCTGAAAGAACACAACCGATGTGCCATTCGCCAAGCGATACTCAATACAGACTCTTCCTCAGAAGCCAGGAGGTATTGTTTACCAGGTAACATATAACTAACTCTATTTTCACAATATTCTGTTGCGGCGTGCAACCCGATCCAGATACCATACCTGTAGCGGTGTGCCACCCGATCCAAATAACCCCTGGCGACGTGCCACCCGATCCACGCATAAATCTCGCAAAAGGAAATGCATATCGAGTCGAATTTTCTCATTACAACAAACATATATATATATAGCCTCAAGCTCGGCCACACGAAACGCATCTGACAACGTTTCTCAATACTGGAACTAAATCAATGGTAGATATCTCTACACTAACATCCGCCACTAAGGTCCAACTAACAAAGCAATGCCTACCAGTCGTCCGCTGGTCCTGTGTACAATTACTCTGTGGGAGCATACTCTGATGTTCTCTGCTACGCAATTTGTGCCATTTTCCGACATAGCCCATATCACATTAGTCTAGACGACCTGGCTTATGTCAACCAGTCTGAAATAAGGCATCATACCCCAAATTCATCATATCAAGCTATGAGCTAAACGGTGCTAATACACACGATATACAACCACTGCATAGGCGGATTACGAGAACTTCCAGACTCTAACACATGTATTACATATGGATCACTATGTCTGATCCCACACTCCACCGTACGATTACATAACACACATCAAGCATCTATTCATACCTCGAAAGCCATTCAGAAATTTCACTATGCCATCAATGACTCAGTTATTATAGTCGATCCAACAAGAGAATACCACGATACCACTGGATATCATCAGTTTACATTACCTTGTCCTTTTTGGATCATATTCCCTGCCAAGTTAATAGAATAGCAGTACCATTTTCTTAAATCATCAGAAAGATCGATTCTTAATTCACCTGTAGGTGTCCGCGCTGCTCAATAATCTTTATTGACTTCCCATATATTATGCAACTGTTCTCAAAACCTAGAATATACCATTATCAACTTTCCATAACACATCGTGTATACCATATCACACTAAGACAACATGAAAATTCATATCCCTTTCCTCCGCCTCGGCATTGGCGCACTCAACTAGTCAAGGACTTTCGTGATCCCATATAGAAGAAACTCATTTTTCAAACCACATTAAAACACATCATAAACTCTTTCTCCCAATCACATTGCATAAGTTAAACTGCCAGGACTGAGTCCTTATACCCATATTATACTCATATCGGGTTACACGACTGCCAACACTCAAAAGCTTCGCTGCACAATATCTGCAAGACTCATTACTTCAACCACATACCAGGAATCAATCGTATTCCTTTTTATACCATTCTGGTTTATTAACAAGTTGTTCCATTTACCCAGTTTCCTTTCTGATTCATCTCTAATTTCATATCAGTCTTTACTGTAGTACGACAATGCCTCAACCCTTTTTACCACACAAGACTCGTACACAAGACCGCACGGTCTAAGACATATAGGCCACTGAATACTCTCTCAAATTTCCAGAAGTACCACATTCTACCACACTTTATTTTGAAGAACCTCTTGCGATTTGAATTAGTTATCATTACCTTCTAATACGGATTACATAGAATCCCGTCATTCACATAATATAACACAAGTACCGATCTCTTCTAACGAAACCACCATCTTTAGCCACATGCACAATGTTGAGACACCTGACTGTTACAAGTAAAATCTTGAACACCGTAAACAATTCTCGGGCGTCAGTCATCCTTATTCAGCTGTAATTCAACTGTCTTATTGAACAGAACCACTCGTGCCTTATTAGAATTCTGACACTGCAGATCATGATTACATACGGATACTATTAGCTATCACTCTTTTCTATACACCAAGCATTCCTTACCAACCTCAGTTCAAAATACCCTAGTATTTCTTCACATCTACGAAGCACCATAACCTTTATCAGAATTTTCCCAACATACTTAGAGACAGAATCAACATAGCACACAATAGTGCAATCGGTTAATCAATAGCAACCTCCCCAACTTAGCTCGAAGCCATTCATCAAAGCACTTTCAACCACTCATATCAGTATTACTCAAGTGATGCCGAAATGTTAGTATGATATTAAACTCAAGTCATTTACAAGCTTCGGCGGAGATTCGAATCATCGGAAATATTAACTCTTTTGCAATTCTTGCATTCATTCACACACAACAGTTACGCCCCCTCTTTAGGTGACAAAATCTTTTCTAAGTCCCGAATTTTCCAAAAATTTCGGCAGAGTTTCCTTTGTAAATTGGCCTATCCACCTGCCAGAGAATCACCAAACCATCCTAGCTATACTTCCACAACTCAACAAGATATCACAATGTATTTCAACAACATTAAATATCAATACTACACGAATTATATCATCACAATTTATACTTGAACCTGCGATGTATCTGATCGAATCATGACACATATCAATACCTTTCAATTACGAGATATGATAAATATTCACCACGCCCATAGCTCGGGCTACACAACAGTTTAGATAAGAGTCGAACAATTAACAACTCATCCATTAGTAAACCTTCCATAATACTCTACAGATCGGCACAAGGCCCCAAACATGGCTACTAGCCCAAGTACATAGATATAAGCCCAGTCTTAGTCACTTTACACAGTAATTTATCAATTGGGAAGGATCAAGTCCAAATCCCCAATCACAATACCACCACGCTCGTCACATGACGCGTATTCCATCTCAGCACATCACTTTATAGTGCAAATACAGGGTTTCAAACCCTCAGTACATTATCTATTGCCACCACTCACAAAATCAGCACCTCAATGCTCAAGTCATAAACAAGGTCCAGCCTCAAGTCATCCCGACCGGCCCAACATGAACTCACAGAGATTATATCTCGCCCCTCACTCGGGGAAATCACAAGCCATAAGGCAATTATATTGCTGAGTGCTCGATGCGTACACATACGTGTGGAAGGAATTTCAAAAATTATATCTCAAGCTGAATCAAGTGCGCACGATAAGAATTCCAAGAAACGTGAAGTGTTTCCTAAAGGTTCGCAGCCTCCCGAGGATAAGTACAGGCGTCCCCGTACCGATCCACAAGACTCTACCAACCGGCTCAAGACTCATGAGGCCTAGTAAACCTAGGCTCTGATACCAACTTGTCACGACCCCAAATCCGGTCGTGATGGCGCCCAGCACATTGCTAAGCCAGCCTGACCAATCAATATAAACAACGGAGCTAGACGCTCTCTTTTAGCCCATTTAAGCAAATTAATTCAAGAAATAACGATACAAATAACGAGAACGGGGAACCAAGTCCCCTAATACATCAACTCCCATAGACCAAGGGTCAAGAGTCATGAGCCTCTAACAGAACATGAGTGTATAAAGGTTACAAAATACCAAGTGCGGAATGAAATGTCAATACAAAATCGAAAGACAGTAGGAAGGAATTATCGGGTCCTGCGGACTCTGCAGCTACCTCGAATATCCACAAACGTCGCCTCGCACAGCTACTGGATCACTGCTGAGAGGTACCTGGATCCGCACACAAGGTGCAGGGAGTAAAATGAGTACTGCCAGACTCAGTGGTAATAAACAAGAGTAAGACAGTGCAGATAAGAAATCCGCAATAAAGCACTATGTAAAGCTATAATCAACTACCCTGTCATAGAATCAATCTTCACTGTACCTGTACCAACAAATAGCATAACAACTAGCAGATGTAGCTAAATGCAATGCAATGCATGATATGAACGCTACGGCGTGTAGCCCGACTCCAATTTTGGGTACCCGTGCTCACTGTGGGGGTTCAGACTCCGGAGGGGCTCCTACAGCCCAAGCACATCTCATAGAGATATCCCTGCGGCGCGCAGTCCGATCCAACATATACCTCGCTGCGGCGTGCAGCCCGATCCACTACTAGTCAGCTAATATGCAGATACAGCCTCGCAGGCTCAAAAGTAGTTTTTGAAAACTCTTTTATCATTTTTCAGTTGTAAAACAGTAATATCAAGTTCCAGAGATTGGAATTTGCATAATAACAAAAATAGCTATGGACTAGTAGTAAACTAGCATGTCTATATGATAAGACAATGATAACGATCCTCGCGGGATCCAATAACTGGCTCACGGCCCACATGTATAATCAACCGCCCAAGAAGGGGGTTCCTCGGCTCAAGAGTGGCCATTATCACAATATATATATACATATATGCAACCATCCGAGAAGGAGGTTCGACGGCTCTAGAATAGCCAATAATACAATATCAACAGGTTGGACTAATATGTAGTCTCCAGTTCATGATCGACCCCGCACTCTCAACAGTGTGCGTGTCTCGCCGCTATACAGCGTCACAAAGTGGTATACCGGGGTTTCGAACCCGCTGGTCATCACCCACATCTATTACTCACCTCAATACGGCGCGACGACTACTCCGCAATGCCCTTGCCACGAGAATCAAGCTCCGCACGCGTAGAATCCGATCAAATACAGTAAAAATACAACAATTTAGGCCAATGGGACGACACCCAATCAATACAACTCAATTTACATCAAAATTCCCAAAGTTGTCAAAACCCGAGCCCCGGGCCCACATTCTGAAAATTTACGAAATTCACATTTCTGGAACCCTCGTCTCAATACGAGTCTAAGCATATCAATTTTACCAAAATCGGACTCCATTTGCCCATTCAAAACCTTGATTTTCTAAAGTCCAAGACTAGGGCTAAATCCTCCATAATTACCCCAAATTCCTCCATTTTCATGATATAATTGCATGATATTATCAATACTAATCATAATATGAGTTCATAGTTGATTACCCGATGATTTCCCTTGATTTCCTCCTCAAAATCGCCCAAAATCGCCCTTAAGCCGAGACCCCCAAATGTTAAAATGTTTCTGAAATTTTTCTAACTTCTGATACACTTACTTACAGCGATTTTCGCTTCTGCGGAACATTTTCCGCTTCTACGCTTTCGTATCCGCGACCAAAGGGTCGCTTCAGCGGTTCCAGGCCTAGCCGGCCATTTCCGCTTCTGCGAACAAAGGGCCGCTTAAGCGGACCCGCTTCTGCGAAGAAGCTCCCGCTTCTGCGGACTCGTCCGCCTCTGCGCATCACCGACCGCTTCTGCGGTATCGCCCAAGCGGAAAAACGTCCGCTTCTGCGGACCATGCCCCAATTTCCCTCGTCCGCTTCTGCGATCATTGGGTCGCACCAGCGACCACGCTTCAGCGGATAAAATTCCGCTTCTGCGTAAACCTCCGCTCCTGCGCACCTAGTCCGCTTCTGCGGACTCGCTCCTGCGTCCAAAATTCCGCAGGAGCGGAAACAACAGAACCAGAACTCTTCCACCTGCAATTTCCATGATTTTCTTCCGTTTAACCATCCGAAAACACCCCGAGGCCCCCGAGACCTCATCCAAACATACCAACACATCTTCATACCTTATTCGAACTTGCTCCAATCCTCAAAACACGTCTAACAACATCAAAACTCATAATTCGCATCGAATTCAAGCCTAAATTCCTTAAAACATTCCAAATTACACATTCAATCAAAACCCGACCAAACGACGTCCGAATGACCTGAAATTTTGCAGGCACATCCAAAATCACCTAACGAAGCTACTGCAACTGTCGGAATTCCATTCCGACTCCCGGATCAAAATATCACCTACCGTTCGGATTTCGCCAAAATTCAACCTTAGCCAATTCAAGCCTATTTCTACACCGGGCCTCCAAATTCAATTCCGATCGCTCCCCTAAGTCACAAATCACCTCCCGGAACTATCCGAATCATCGAATCCGATTCCGAGCACTCTAACTCAATAGTCAACTCTTGGTTGACTTTTCATATTCAAGCTTTCTTCAAACATGCTATTTGTTTCATTTTCAATCCAAATCACTCCTAACTCACCCGATATACTCTAATACTGTTTTAAAAGCATAATATATGTAAATGCAAGGTAACGGGGTGGAAATTCCCGTAACGACGGGCCGGGTCGTTACATAAAGTTCAAAAAACCATGTCTTATTATTTATAAATGCAACTCCAAGATCAAAATCTTCCTCCAGTATATCATCTTTCTCTTCATATCCTTTCTTCCTAAAAAGTTTAATAAATATATAAATATAATAGTCCAAACTATCATTCCAAAGAAACTTGAATCAAAACATATGAAAAATTACCTCTTAGATAGAATCAAATTTGTGTCAATAAACCTTCTGAATTCATCTCTAATTGATATTGGAATTTCTTCAGTAATTGATATTTTAAAAGGATTATCACCTTTCACAATTACACGAGGAACAAGAATCTTTTTCATTTTTTTTGTATCTTCTACCGGAGAGTCGTCCAAAATCTCATAAGCTTCTCCAAAATTTGAATTAATGGGCAATGAAGAAGTTGTAGCTTCTTGATGTTCTGGAATCATCACAGATGATGATTTTTTATCATCATCTGAAGCTGGAGTATGTTCATTTCTTGATTCCTTACAAAGCTCAGTTGTTAATTTATGAGTCTCTAAATCACACATTTCCAACCATTTTTCCTCATCTGGATTTCCAACATCAACAAAAGTAGATGCTGCATAAAAAATTGATTAATATGTCAAAAAAACTTACACACAAGATATACATTTTGCTTGTCATTACTTCTTATATAATTAGTTGGGAGTCTCTAGGTGCTAAAACGTGCGAGTGTTTTGTAGCAGATGCAATTAGATCATTTCTGAAATCCCCAGCAGTTCCTCAAGTCTAAAACTAAGTTTTATATGCGCCAGAGCTCCCTCAAAAGGCCAATCAATTATAATAACCCATCCAAATAACATAATGCACACTCATTTGTGTGATTAAAGGTATAAAATAACATATAGAAGTACATATTGGATTTAAATAAATTGAACAGTTAAAAACAGTATATTTTATACTATACCTTGTTTGATTTCATTGACTGCATTCTGCTTCCGTTCACTATCATCTTCTACATCTTCTACATCTTTCTTCACATTTTCATTGTGCTGATGCTGCATAAAAAAGTGAAAATATAATAATTTTAGATGTAAAACAACCAAAAAATAAGAAGAAAAAAAAAACAAATAATAAGTACTACTATACCTCTAAAGTGCTCTTATTCATTGAATTAATTGCATTGAACAACTCAACAAATTTCCCATCAAGATAATTTTTTAAAACTACAAGTTCTTCCTTGTATTCCTTCTTCAATGATGCTACTTCTTTCCTCAAATTATCTTGGCCATCTTGCAAAATCTTAAATTGAGTATAACACTCACTATGTTTCATTGACGGCTCAACACAGGCTTCACCTATACCTTGATTCTTGTTTTGATGATTCTCCATACTTTGCTTCTCCAAATTATTAGTACCAATACTATTACAGACATTGTCTATACTTTCCTTCTCCAAATTATTACTACCAATACTTTTCATTTTTGATGTTTCATTAACATCTTTTCTCTGTTTCTTCAAATTATTACCATCTTTCCCCTTTTTCTCCAAAAGCTTTGACGATGTCCCTTTCCTTTTATCATTCTCATTAATAATGATTTTGCACTGCCTTTTCAAAACTTCAGGTGGACGATCGACAAAATCATCATCTGAAGTAATATGCATCTGCTCAACAGTATCCTCAATCTTTTTGTCAAGAGAGATATTCCTTAAATTTAACTACATACAAACAATTTACTAAATTTTAGTAAAAGAATTATATATAGCAAAATTAAATCTTAATATATAACGAACACAAAAAATAAATTATATTACCTTCTCAGATGGTAATCCATATAGGTTATCGTTTAACTCTTCAAATTTGAGCTGCCGTGTAACAGTCCATCGAAGAATTGGTGGATATATATTTTGACACCTAATAGCTACAGAACTATCCAAATTTCCAAAACATTCGTAGAACCATACTTGAACAGCATAAGGGAATCCTGAAATCCAATAATACTGTCGTTGCTTATCCAAAATCCCTGACATTGATCTCACTGTCTCCTCATATAAATCTAATCCCCAAGGATAACTATTGTAATCACCCTTGTCAACCAATTCCAAGTACTTCTTATCAATATGTTTGATGTTTTTAATAGAAAAAAGGAATGAATATATAACAAATAGCACTGCTATCTTAATAGCATCTTCATCAGAGTCAAATGTTGTTTTAAGAAAACAATCCACAAGCTGTTCTTTAGAAACAGTAGGGTAATCCTTAAAGTACTTTGCAATGGAACCATTGTTTTGCCTGACTTCAGTACAAACGTGTTTGTCGCGAGTACATTTCAATCCAGTTACAAACGCAAATTCTTCCAATCGAAAATGTAGGTTTAGCCCATTGACAGAAAACACCATTTGATTAGATTTCCCTTTTTCTACCTCCTTTGTTAACAAATAATATATTAACTGTGTTTGAAGTTTTATACTAGGCAAATTCAACAAATAACCAAAACAAGTTAACCTAAAAAGTTCAAGTTGTGTGGTTGACAACTTTTTTTTCAAATTGCTAACAATTTCAGAGTTGAAATTATTCCCAAGTATCGGTCTATCACTTGAATTTAGCTGCAAAAGAACAAAGATATATATGTATAAGTATAATTACATGAAATATAATAAAATAACATGTAATATATTTTACCTTCAAAAATGATTTGGAATTCCTTCTCGTATGAGTACTTGATTCAGAATCATTCCTCTTTTTTGTAGGCTTATTTTGAGAAACATCAACTACTGCTTTCTTAATACTTTTCGGAGCAGTAATTTCGCATTCCTTAGAACTCTGAGAACGCGTTTTTCTAATACTATCTAACCCAGAGGTATTCGAAGTATTTCCTGCTTTAGCCCTTTGTGAACGAGTTCGATCTGAACTAACAGCAACTGCATTTGAACTTGGAGCATCTTTTATATAAGATTCTGCCATTTTAAGAGAATAACTTTCGTTCTCCATAAGAAATTCAGAATAATTTGATGAAACTAAGATTGGATGAATAGCTTTTTTACGCTTGATAGAGTGCTTTGTACCCATAACTGCTCAAATTTTTTGAAAATTATAGATACGCTTTGATAGCGTGTCGTTTAGAGAATAATTTTCTTCTTGGAATGTGCGAAAGTTATATTTCTCTGCACCTATCAAAAACAAACTGTCACGACCCCAAATCCGGTCGTGATGGCGCCCAGCATACTGCTAGGCCAGCCCGACCAATCAACAATAACCACGGAGCCACAAGCTCACTTTATCCGATTTAAGCATAACGGTGATAGATATTTTAAAAACAGGGAACCAAGTCCCAACATGTGCCAACTCCCATAGACCGAAGGGTCAAGAGTCATGAGCCTCTACAGAGTATACAAAGTGTAAATAGTGAATATAATTGTGCACAAGTGTGGGATGATCAGAACAAAAATACAGACAAACTGGAGAATCAGGTCCTGCGAACGCTGGCAGCTACCTCGACTGTCCAAAAGCACTCCCTAGCCGCAATAGGATTAGCCCTGCTGTGATGTACCTGAATCTACACACAAGGTGCAGGGAGTCGGGTGTGAGTACTTCCAACTCAGCAGTAATAAAAGTAAATAATGCTGAAGGGAAGAAAACCACGATAGGCACTATCTCATGCTACACAATACAGAACTATCTTTTTATTCCTTTCAAGCATATGTGAGTAGATTATTTAGAAATCTCAATTTTAACTACTTTATTTCATAATAATATACCAATACCTGGATACAATCTCAAGCAGTGCAAGTCCGCACTCAAATCAGCCCCTCGGGCTCAGCACTCCTTATCAATTTACACCAGGAGATCTGGTCAATAAGGCAACTAATGCATGTGTGCCAGTAATGTATGAGTGTTGAATGTTATGCCACGTAGTACATGTAAACCAATGTATGTATGCCATGCAATGCATATGACCGCTACGGCGTGTAGCCCGATCCAATTTGAGTACCCGTGCTCACTGTGGGGGTTCAGACTCCGGAGGGGCTCCTACAGCCCAAGCACAATATTAATATCACACCTGCTGTGGCGCGCAGCCCGATCCGTATACCACTGCGGCGTGCAGTCCGATCCATGCATGTGTATGCATATGCTCATATGAATGTCATGCCCTAACATATGGCCCTCGGCCCCAATCAGTTTAACAGATAATCAAGAAAACCCTACGGGCAACAATATCACATTAGCTCACAACAAAAATGTTATTAAGACCTTGTTCAAGTTTTTTTTTCATAACCTTATAAAAATGCTCAATAGCAAATATTCCATTTTAAACCTTAAATTTAGAATAAAATATGCACAGTGTTATCAAAACAATGATACCAATCCCTTAAGGATTCAAATAATTGGCACGAAGCCCAAACATCATAATTAGTCCAATTCATTTCAACAATTAGGTGTTATTATTTATTACGTGGGACGGACCAAGTCACGAACCTCAATGGTGCTCTACCCCACGCCCGTTATCCGACGTGCAAGTCACCTCAACACAGCACTAAGATGTGCAAGTCCGGGGTTTACTAACCCTCAGGACATCATTTACAAGTATTACCCACCTCGAACCGACGAAAGCTCATGTCCGCGACGCCTTAGCTCCTCGAACCGGCATCCACGCACGTCAAAACTAGCACAAATCAGCACAAATATATCAAAATAGGCTAATGGAACATAACCCAATCGAAAGAACTCGAAAAATATCAAAAATCACGAAATTGGCAAAACCCAAGCCCCGAGGCCCACATCTCGAAAAATCTCGAAACTCATATTTCCAGAATCCTCGTCTCGCCACGAGTCCGTACATATAAAATTTACTAAAATCGGAGTTCGATTGGCCTTCCAAAACCCAAATTTTCGTTTTCAATATCTAGGCCACCATCCTTCATAATTTCTACCCAAATTCATGAAGATTGATGTTAATTCTACCATAAAATGATGTTTTTGAGTCAAGAAACTTACCTCCGATGAATACCCGATGATATCCCCTCTTGAAGCTCTCCAAAATCATCCAAACGAAATGAAATCAATGAAAGAAATAAACCAATTTCGTGTAAAAAAAGAATCTGCCCGTGCTTCGTCGAGTTGTACCTTGCACCTGTGCTATACAAGTTGTACATCCTATTGCTCCAGCAGTCCTTTTCCGTCGGTCATAACTTTTAGTACAAATATCCAAATTACGAGTTCTTTAGCTTTCTGGAAACTAGACACGAAGGTCTACAACTTTTGTGTTTTGCACTTTTGGTAATTACTTATAGATTACAAGATATCAGCTCCCAAAGTAGCCAAAAAGCTGCTGAAAATCTGCTACAACAGCAACTATTTCCAAAACCAAAAATGCCCGTTAGGCATCCGAAATCACCCCGAGGCCCTCGGGACCTCAACCAAAAATACAAAATCAACCTAATACTTCATTCAAACTTGCTCGGATAAAAAAAACGATACCTTAAACATCAAAATCACCAAAATCCTAGAATTCGATTCAAACTTAAACTTAAACTTTCAAAATTCACATTCGATCAAAAACCCGACCAAACGATGTCCGAATCACCTGAAAATTTGAAGACATATCCAAAATCACCTAACGAAGCTACTGCATTTGTCGGAATTCCATTCCGACTCCTGGATCAAAATCTCACCTATCGATCGGATTCCGCCAAAATTCCAACTTCGCCAAAATAGGCTAACTTCTTCACCGGACCTCCAAAATTACTTCCGATTGCGCTCCTAAGTCTTAAATCACCCACCGAAACTAACCGAATCATCGGAATTCAGTTCCGATCCCTCGAACTCATAAGTCAACGTTGAGTTGACTTTTCCAACTTAAGCTTTCCTTAAAGAGATTAATTGTTTCATTTCCTACCAAAATCAATCCGAATTGACTCAAGATTTGCACACAAGTCACACTCAACGTTACAGACTTGCACGAACTTTCGGAATTGCATTCCGACCCCGATATCAAAATTTTCACTTCCGGTCGAATTTTCTCACAAACCTTCAAATTCATATATTTTGCCAAATGACTTCAAAATGACCTCCGGACACCCGAATTCACTTCCGATCGCGTTCCCAACTCCAAAATCACCATATGGATCTATTCGCAGACTCGGAATCCCAAACGGACATCTATAACTCTAAAATGCCTTCCAACCCAAATTTATGAAATCCTTCTAAAATACTAACTTCCACCATATACGCTGAAATGCTCACCGGTTATCAAAAATCCAAATCCGGACATACGTCCAAGTTTAAAATCATCATACGAGCATGTTGGAACTATTAGATCCCAATTCCGAGGTCATTTACTCAAAATTCCAATCGTAGTTCAGTTCTTCAACTTTAAGCTTTCAAAATGAGAATTTCCATTTAGATTTGACTCTAAACTTCCTGAATTTGACTTCTGACCATACACACAAGTCAATATACCTGAGATGAAGTTGTTCATGGCATCAATCTGCTGAATGACGCGCCAGAGCTCTAAACGACCGGTCGGGTCGTTACAATCTCCCCCACTTAAACATACGTTCGTCCTCGAACGTGCTGAGAACTACAATGATGTAGTCTCAAATAACTTGTTTAACACATCATTGTGACGACCCGGCCCGTCGTCACGAGAATTACCACCCCGTTATGTTGTGAATGCATGTTTTATGCTTTTATATCAGTGTTAGGGTCTATCGGGTGATTTAGGAGTGATTTGGATTGAAAATGAGGCATATAGCCTTTTTGAAGGAGACTTGAATAAGGA
This sequence comes from Nicotiana noctiflora, assembly GCA_032618575.1. Lineage (NCBI taxonomy): Eukaryota > Viridiplantae > Streptophyta > Magnoliopsida > Solanales > Solanaceae > Nicotiana > Nicotiana noctiflora. Next base: position 74,953 of record JASVEL010009770.1, read on the forward strand.
AAGTCAACCCGGAGTTGACTATTTGGTTAGAGGGCTCGGAATCGGATTCTGATGATTCGGTTAGTTCCGGGAGGTGATTTGTGACTTAGGGGAGCGATCGGAATTGAATTTGGAGGCCCGTTGTAGAAATAGGCTTGAATTGGCTAAGGTTGAATTTTGGCGAAATCCGATCGGTAGGTGAGATTTTGATCCGGGGGTCGGAATGGAATTCCGACAGTTGCAGTAGCTTCGTTATGTGATTTTGGATATGTCTGCAAATTTTCAGGTCATTCGGACATCGTTTGATCGGGTTTTGGATTGAATGTTAGTTTTGAAAGTTTTGAAGAAACTTAGGCTTGAATCCGTGTGTAATTGGTGATTTAGATGTCTAGGATGATGTTTTTATGATTGGAACAAGTCCGTATCGTGTTTTGGGGCTTGTTGGTGGTTTTCGTTGGGGTCCCGGGGGCCTCGCGGTGAATCCGGACTATCATCCGGCACTTTGGAACAAGGAATGGTCTGCTGTAAATTGCAGACCACTGGGCACCAGTTAAGCCTTCGCGTTCGCGAGGGCTAGGCCCGCGTTCGCGTAGGCTGAGGGGAAATGGTCATCACGTTCGCGAGGGAGGTAACGCGTTCCGTATTGGAAAGGTTGGGAAGCATCGCGAACGCGTGGGCAAAGGTCGCGTTCGCGTATGAGAGTGTTGGAACGCATCGCGTTCGCGTGGGTCTAGGCCGCGATCGCGAAGAAGGAGTTGGCGAGGCCACGCGTTCGCGTGGGAATTTGTCGCGTTCGCGTAGAGTAACTGGAAGCCAAGCACCGCGAACGCGTGGAGACCATCGCGAACGCGTAGAGCAAATTGCTCTGGCAGTGAGTTTAATTACAGAATATTTCACATACGGGTTCATTAACCCAAAACTTCATTTTTGAGTTCCAAGAGGAGAAATTGACGGGAGATTGCTGGGAAATCATCGGGGTTTCGTTGGAGGTAAGTTTTGTGGCTTAATTACATCATTTTAACATGAAATCCTTGGTTAATTCTCTGTAAATGGGAGATTAAATGTGGGTTTGAGCCCTAAGCCTAAATTGAAGAAAAACACCGATTTGAGTGGGCAAACGGAGTCCGATTTTGGTAAATTTTATATGTATGGACTCGTGGCGAGACGAGGGTTCCGGAAATGTGAATTTTGTAAATTTTCGGAATGTGGGCCCGGGGCTCGGGTTTTGACAACTTTGGGAATTTTGATGTAAATTGAGTTATTTCGAATGGGTTGTGTTTAATTAGCCCATATTGATGTATTCTCATTGATTTTGAGCAGATTCGGCATTCAAGGTGATTGAATTGCGAGGCGAGCGCAAGGCGGATTAAGGCTTCGACCGGCTAGAGGTGAGTAATAGATGTGGGTGATGACCAGCGGGTTCGAAACCCCGGTATACCACTTTGTGACGCTGTATAGCGGCGAGACACGCACACTCTTGAGAGTGCGGGGTCGATCATGAACTGGAGACTACATATTAGTCCAACCTGTTGATACCGTATTATTGGCTATTCTAGAGCCGTCGAACCTCCTTCTCGGATGGTTGCATATATGTATATATATATTGTGATAATGGCCACTCTTGAGCCGAGGAACCCCTTCTTGGGCGGTTGAGTATACATGTGGGCCGTGAGCCAGTTATTGGATCCCGCGAGGATCGTTATCATTGTCTTATCATATAGACATGCTAGTTTACTACTAGTCCGCAGCTATTTTTGTTATTATGCAAATTCCAATCTCTGGAACTTGATATTACTGTTTTCCAACCGAAAAATGATAAAAGAGTTTTCAAAAACTACTTTTGAGCCTGCGAGGCTGTATCTGCATATTAGCTGACTAGTAGTGGATCGGGCTGCACGCCGCAGCGAGGTATATGTTGGATCGGACTGCACGCCGCAGGGATATCTCTATGAGACGTGCTTGGGCTGTAGGAGCCCCTCCGGAGTCTGAACCCCCACAGTGAGCACGGGTACCCAAAAATTGGAGTCGGGCTACGCGCCGTAGCGGTCATATCATGCATTGCATTGCATTTAGCTACATCTGCTAGCTGTTATGCTATTTATTGGTATTTGTTGGTACAGGTACAGTGAAGATTGATTCTATGACAGGGTAGCCGATTATAGCTTTACATAGTGCTTTATTGCGGATTTCTTATCTGCGCTGTCTTACCCTTGTTTATTACCACTGAGTCTGGCAGTACTCATTTTACTCCCTGCACCTTGTGTGCGGATCCAGGTACCTCTCAGCAGTGATCCAGTAGCTGTGCGAGGCGACGTTTGTGGATATTCGAGGTAGCTGCAGAGTCCGCAGGACCCGACATCCCTTCCTACTGTCTTTGGATTTTGTATTGACATTTCTTTCCGCACTTGGTATTTTGTAAACCCTTATACACTCATGTTCGGTAGAGGCTCATGACTCTTGACCCTTGGTCTATGGGAGTTGATGTATTATGGGACTTGTTTCCCCGTTTTCGTTACATACATCGCTGTTGTTTCATATATTAATATGCTTAAATGGGCTAAAGAGAGCTTCTAGCTCCATTGATTATATTGATTGGTCAGGCTGGCTTAGCAATGTGCTGGGCGCCATCACGACCAGATTTGGGGTCGTGACAAGTTGGTATCAGAGCCTAGGTTTACTAGGGCTTCATAAGTCTTGAGCCGGTTGGTAGAGTCTCGTGGATCGGTGTGGGGACGCATGTACTTATCCTCGGGAGTCTGCAAACCTTTAGGAAATACTTCACATTTCTTGGAATTCTTATCGTGCGTACTTGATTCAGCTTGAGATATAATTTTTGAAATTCCTTCCACACGTCTGTGTACGCATCGAGCGCTCAGTAATGTAATTGCCTTATGGCTTATGATTTCCTCGAACGAGGGGCGAGATATAATCTTTGTGAGTTCATGTTGGGCCAGTCAGGATGACTTGAGGCTGGACCTTGTTTATGACTTGAGCATTGAGGTGCTGATTTTGTGAGTGGTGGCAATAGATAATGTACTGAGGTTTTGAAATTCCGTATTCTTGCACTATACAGTGCTGTGCTGAGAGGGAATACGCGTCATGTGACGAGCGTGGTGGTATTGTGACTGGGGATTTGGACTTGATCCTTCCCAATTGATAAATTACTGTGTAAAGTGACTAAGACTGGGCTTATATCTATGTACTTGGGCTAGTAGCCATGTTTGGGGCCTTGTGCCGATCTGTAGAGTATTAGGGAGGCTTACTAATGGATGAGTTGTTAATTGTTCGACTCTTATCTAATCTGTTGTGTAGCCCCGAGCTATGGGCGTGGTGAAGATTTATCCTATCTCGTAATTGGAAGGTAAAATGCCTTATTTGTAGTGGAACAAGTTTAAACTCAGGAAGACTAAAATGATTATGCTATGTGTATCCTGGTGGAAGGTATTGTGCTGAAATGCTAAATTGAGGCGAGGTAGGTGTGTTGATTCTCATGTGTAATTGAAAGGTATTGATATGTGTTATGATTCGAGCAGATACAATGCAGGTTCAAATATAAATTGTGATGATATAATTCGTGTAGTATTGATATTTAATGTTGTTGAAATACATTGTGATATCTTGTTGAGTTGTGGAAGTATAGCTAGGATGGTTTGGTGATTCTCTGGCAGGTGGATAGGCCAATTTACAAAGGAAACTCCGCCGAAATTTTTGGAAAATTCGGGACTTAGAAAAGATTTTTGTCACCTAAAGAGGGGGCGTAACTGTTGTGTGTGAATGAATGCAAGAATTGCAAAAGAGTTAATATTTCCGATGATTCGAAACTCCGCCGAAGCTTGTAAATGACTTGAGTTTAATATCATACTAACATTTCGGCATCACTTGAGTAATACTGATATGAGTGGTTGAAAGTGCTTCGATGAATGGCTTCGAGCTAAGTTGGGGAGGTTGCCATTGATTAACTGATTGCACTATTGTGTGCTATGTTGATTCTGTCTCTAAGTATGTTGGGAAAATTCTGATAAAGGTTATGGTGCTTCGTAGATGTGAAGAAATACTAGGGTATTTTGAACCGAGGTTGGTAAGGAATGCTTGGTGTATAGAAAAGAGTGATAGCTAATAGTATCTGTATGTAATCATGATCTGCAGTGTCAAAATTCTAATAAGGCACGAGTGGTTCTGTTCAATAAGACAGTTGAATTACACTGAATAAGGATGACTGACGCCCGAGAATTGTTTACGGTGTTCAAGATTTTACTGTAACAATCAGGTGTCTCAAATTTGTGCATGTGGCTAAAGATGGTGGTTTCGTTAGAAGAGATCGGTACTTGTGTTATATTATGTGAATGAAGGGATTCTATGTAATCCGTATTGGAAGGTAATGATAACGAATTCAAATCGCAAGAGGTTCTTCAAAATAAAGTATTGTAGGATGTGATCCTTCTGGAAATATTGAGAGAGTATTCAGTGGCCTATATGTCTCAGACCGTGTGGTCTTATGTACGAGTCTCGTGTGGAATGAGTTCATGTGTTATGGTGCTACAGTAGTGGCTAATATTAAATCAAAGATGAATCAGAAAGGAAACTGGGTAAATGGAATGACTTGTTAATAAACCGAAGCGGTATGATAAAGAATACGACTAATTCCTGGTATGTGGTTGAAGTAAGGAGTCTTGCAGATATTGTGCAATAAAGCTTTTGAGTGTTGGCAGTCGTGTAACCCGATATGAGTATAATATGGGTATAAGGACTCAGTCCTGGCAGTTTAACTTATGCAATGTGATTGGGAGAAAGAGTTTATGATGTATTTTAATGTGGTTTGAAAAATGAGTGTATTTCCTGTTGGTATGCAAAGCTTGGAATGTGTAACGAGTCTTCTCTATATGAGATCATAAAAGTCCTTGACTAGTTGATTGCGTCGATGTTTGCGGCGTAGGAAAGGGATAAGAATTTCCATGTTATCTTAGTATGGTATACGCGATGTGTTATGGAAAGTTGATAACGGTATATTCCCGGTTTTGAGAACAGTTCATAATATATGGGAAGTCAATAAAATTATTGAGCAGCGCGAACAACTGCAGATGAATTAAGAATCGATCTTTCTAATGATTTAAGAAAAACGGTACTGCTATTCTATTAACTTGGCAGGGAATATGATCCAAAAAGGACAAGGTAATGTAAACTGATGATATCCAGTGGTATGGTGGTATTCTCTTGTGGGATCGACTGTAATAATTGAGTCGTTGATGGCATAGTGAAATTTTCGAATGGCTTTCGAGGTATGAATAGATGCTTGATGTGTGTTATGTAATCGTACGGTGGAGTGTGGGATCAGGCATAGTGATCCATATGTAATACATGTGTTAGAGTCTGGAAGTTCTCGTAATCCACCTATGCAGTGGTTGTATATCGTGTGTATTAGCACCGTTTAGCTCTTAGCTTGATATGATGAATTTGGGTTATGATACCTTATTTCAGACTGGTTGACATAAGCCAGGTCGTCTAGACTAATGTGATATGGGCTATGTCGGAAAATGGCACAAATTGCGTAGCAGAGAACATCAGAGTATGCTCCAACAGAGTAGTTGTACACGGGACCAGCGGACGGCTGGTAGGCATTGCTTTGTCAGTTGGACCTTAGTGGCGGATGTTAGTGTAGAAGTATCTACCATTGATTCAGTTCCAGTATTGAGAAACGTTGTCAGATGCGTTTCACGTGGCCAAACTTGAGGCTATATATGTTTATTATGATGAGCAACTTGACTCGACGCGTATTCATTTGACGAGGGTTACTTGGATCGGGTGGCACGCCGCCACAGGTATGGTATCTGGATCGGGTGGCATGCCTCCACGGGTATGTCATTGGAGTGGATTTTACGCCGCAACAGTGTAATGTGAAAATAGAGTTAGTTATATGTTACCTGGTATACAATACTTCCTGGCTTCCGAGGAAAAGTCCGTATTGAGTATCGCTTGGCGAATGGCACATCGGTTGTGTCCTTTCAGGATTTGATAGCATACATTAATTGTTTCACCGTGAGTGAGATTGATTGCTTGGGTTCAGACCTAAATGTGTGTGTGGCTGATCGTTTTGAGCTTGGTAAATTGGGGTGCTTCATGAATAATAATGTTTGGATAAAATCATGAATCGTGGCAAGGCCGCGTGATGTTATGACCTCTCGAGGAGGATTCAGGTACTTTATTTCTATAATGCGAGACGCGATCTCAGTTCTATAGTATGATGGCACAGAGGGATTAAATTGCAGCTCTATTTGCTGGAGACAGTTGTCATGAATTGAGCTGTCATGATTCGAGTGTGTGCATACGTTTCTATTTGAGCCTATGTTGTGCTCGTCGTAGCTTAGGCCGGTGTTGAGGTGTCTTTTCACCAGTGCGGTGTGTTATAATCGAAATGGTCGTTGGAGCCAATAATGAATGTGAGTATATGTGATTTCAGTTGGTTAGAAAGGTAATACCGAGATTTGGGTCCGAAATCTGTTGTGGTATCAGTTAAAAGTGAAATGGATTCATGAATGGTTGACCTGAGAGATGGGTTCGATATATCGCGTGTTTGGTTGCCGTGGGCATGATATGAAGGCGTTGGAACAAGACTCTATCTAATAGAAAAGGTTTTTCAGCTAGTATTTGGTGATTGTGGCCAGTTGTTGTGATTAGAGACTATCGTCTCGAGTGATTGGGTTGTGTGCTACATCATATGATCTCACCCGGAGTAGTGAATATGGGTTATTGTAGTGGATTCAAGTGTATCCTGAGTATAGGCATGGGATTTGCAATTGGCATATGATTTCAGAAAGTACAATGTGCTTTATGGTTAAGATGGTCTGTGAAATTTTGACTATATGGTGTTTTCGGACTTATGTGAGATAAGGGTGACGTATGATCGCCCTAATATATGCTTGGTAAGGTCATTCAGCTATGGGGTTGCTTCTAGTACAACTCCTGAGTACGCTCGAGGACGAGCGATTGTTTAAGTTGGGGAGAATGTGACGACCCGGCCCGTCGTCACGAGAATTACCACCCCGTTATGTTGTGAATGCATGTTTTATGCTTTTATATCAGTGTTAGGGTCTATCGGGTGATTTAGGAGTGATTTGGATTGAAAATGAGGCATATAGCCTTTTGAAGGAGACTTGAATAAGGAAAGTCAACCCGGAGTTGACTATTTGGTTAGAGGGCTCGGAATCGGATTCCGATGATTCGGTTAGTTCCGGGAGGTGATTTGTGACTTAGGGGAGCGATCGGAATTGAATTTGGAGGCCCGGTGTAGAAATAGGCTTGAATTGGCTAAGGTTGAATTTTGGCGAAATCCGATCGGTAGGTGAGATTTTGATCCGGGGGTCGGAATGGAATTCCGACAGTTGCAGTAGCTTCGTTATGTGATTTTGGATATGTCTGCAAATTTTCAGGTCATTCGGACATCGTTTGATCGGGTTTTGGATTGAATGTTAGTTTTGAAAGTTTTGAAGAAACTTAGGCTTGAATCCGTGTGTAATTGGTGATTTAGATGTCTAGGATGATGTTTTTATGATTGGAACAAGTCCGTATCGTGTTTTGGGGCTTGTTGGTGGTTTTCGTTGGGGTCCCGGGGGCCTCGCGGTGAATCCGGACTATCATCCAGCACTTTGGAACAAGGAATGGTCTGTTGTAAATTGCAGACCACTGGGCACCAGTTAAGCCTTCGCGTTCGCGAGGGCTAGGCCCGCGTTCGCGTAGGCTGAGGGGAAATGGTCATCGCGTTCGCGAGGGAGGTAACGCGTTCGCGTATTGGAAAGGTTGGGAAGCATCGCGAACGCGTGGGTAAAGGTCGCGTTCGCGTATGAGGGTGTTGGAACGCATCGCGTTCGCGTGGGTCTAGGCCGCGATCGCGAAGAAGGAGTTGGCGAGGCCACGCGTTCGCGTGGGAATTTGTCGCGTTCGCGTAGAGTAACTGGAAGCCAAGCACCGCGAACGCGTGGAGACCATCGCGAACGCGTAGAGCAAATTGCTCTGGCAGTGAGTTTAATTACAGAATATTTCACATACGGGTTCATTAACCCAAAACTTCATTTTTGAGTTCCAAGAGGAGAAATTGACGGGAGATTGCTGGGAAATCATCGGGGTTTCGTTGGAGGTAAGTTTTGTGGCTTAATTACATCATTTTAACATGAAATCCTTGGTTAATTCTCTGTAAATGGGAGATTAAATGTGGGTTTGAGCCCTAAGCCTAAATTGAAGAAAAACACCGATTTGAGTGGGCAAACGGAGTCCGATTTTGGTAAATTTTATATGTATGGACTCGTGGCGAGACGAGGGTTCCGGAAATGTGAATTTTGTAAATTTTCGGAATGTGGGCCCGGGGCTCGGGTTTTGACAACTTTGGGAATTTTGATGTAAATTGAGTTATTTCGAATGGGTTGTGTTTAATTAGCCCATATTGATGTATTCTCATTGATTTTGAGCAGATTCGGCATTCAAGGTGATTGAATTGCGAGGCGAGCGCAAGGCGGATTAAGGCTTCGACCGGCTAGAGGTGAGTAATAGATGTGGGTGATGACCAGCGGGTTCGAAACCCCGGTATACCACTTTGTGACGCCGTATAGCGGCGAGACACGCACACTCTTGAGAGTGCGGGGTCGATCATGAATTGGAGACTATATATTAGTCCAACCTGTTGATACTGTATTATTGGCTATTCTAGAGCCGTCGAACCTCCTTCTCGGACGGTTGCATATATGTATATATATATTGTGATAATGGCCACTCTTGAGCCGAGGAACCCCTTCTTGGGCGGTTGAGTATACATGTGGGCCGTGAGCCACTTATTGGATCCCGCGAGGATCGTTATCATTGTCTTATCATATAGACACGCTAGTTTACTACTAGTCCGCAGCTATTTTTGTTATTATGCAAATTCCAATCTCCGGAACTTGATATTACTGTTTTCCAACCGAAAAATGATAAAAGAGTTTTCAAAAACTACTTTTGAGCCTCGCGAGGCCGTATCCGCATATTAGCCGACTAGTAGTGGATCGGGCCGCACGCCGCAAGCGAGGTATATGTCGGATCGGACTCTGCGCGCCGTAGGGATATCTCTACGAGACGTGCTTGGGCCGTAGGAGCCCCTCCGAGTCCGAACCCCCACAGTTGAGCACCGGTACCCAAAATTGGAGTCCGGGCCACACGCCGTAGCGGTCATATCATGCATTGCATCGCATTTAGCTACATCTGCTAGCCGTTATGCTATTTATTGGTATTTGTTGGTACAGGTAAAGTGAAGATTGATTCTATGACAGGGTAGCCGATTATAGCCTTACATAGTGCTTTATCGCGGATTTCTTATCTCGCGCCGTCTTACCCTTGTTTATTACCACCGAGTCCGGCAAGTACTCATTTTACTCCCCGCACCTTGCGTGCAGCATCCGTGTACCTCTCAGCAGTGATCCAGTAGCCGTGCGAGGCGACGTTTGTGGATATTCGAGGTAGTTGCAGAGTCCGCAGGACCCGACATCCCTTCCTACCGTCTTTGGATTTTGTATTGACATTTCTTTCCGCACTTGGTATTTTGTAAACCCTTATACACTCATGTTCAGTAGAGGCTCATGACTCTTGACCCTTGGTCTATGGGAGTTGATGTCAATCTGCTGAATGACGCACCGAAACTCAAAACGATCGGTCGGGTCGTTACAATCTCCCCTACTTAAACATATGTTTGTCCTCAAACGTGCTGAGAACTACAATGATGTAGTTTTAAATTACTTGTTTAACACATCATGCACCTTCCCGTGCTACCACTACTTAGTTGAGCACATTAGCTATATAATTCTGTAGATATAATTCTTTATTCGAGCGAATAAGACATTAGGCCAAATTCCAACATCCTGAATTTCCTGCCAAGTCTGTTTCTATCATTCGACCACCATATCAATCTCCACATGTTGTACCCAAACATTAATGCATAACTTTGTTGAATTCACACTTTGCATCACTTTACTCATATGACCACCATAGATTTCGGAGCCAAACCTCGATATTACCTTTCTAACGAGCTGAGCTGAGATCAAATATGCTCGTACTCATTAATGACTCCAACGATCTTGTCGATTATAACACACCGCATTGGTGACACGACACCTCAGCATCGGCCTAAGCCACAATGATCACAACACAGGCTCCAATAAAAAAACGATCCGAACACACTCGAATCATGACAACTAACTCACACAAAAGAGCTTTAGTTCAATTCACCCGTACCATCATAACATAGAACTGAGATCTCGTCTCACATCATAGAATTAGGGTACTTGAATCCTCCTCGAAAGGTCATAACATCACGTGGCCTTGCCACAACTCACGATTCTATCCAAGCACTATTACTCATGGAGCACCTCAAGTCACCATGCTCAAAACGGTCAGCCACGCACATATTTAGGTCTGAACTCAAGCAATCAATCACACCCACGGTGATACATTTAATATATGCTATCAAATCCTGAATGGATACAACCGATGTGCTATTCCCCGAGCGGTACCTAATACGGACTATTCCTTAGAAGCTAGGAAGTATTGTATACAAAGTAACTTATAGGAAACTATATTTTCCACATCACACTGTTGCGGCGCGCAACCCGTTCCAATAACATACCCGTGGCGGCGTGCCACCCGATCCAGATACCATACCTGTGGCAGCATGCCACCCGATCCACGCATAAATCTCGCAAGAGGAAATGCACATTGAGTCAAGTTGCTCATTACAACAAACATATATATAGCCTCAAGCTCGGCCACATGAAATGCATCCAACAATGTTCTTCAATGCCGGAACTGAATCAATAGTAGAAACATTTGCACTGATATCCGCCACGAAGGCCCAATTGACAAAGCAATACCTACCAACCATCCACTAGTCCTGGGTACAACTACCGTGCTGGAGCATACTCTGATGCACTCTGCTAAGCAATTTGTGCCATTTCCGACATAGTCTATATCACATTAGTCTAGACGACATGACTTATAACAACCAGTCTGCAATCAGGTATCATAACCCAAATTCATCCTATCAAGCTAAGAGAGAGCCACTAGGGCTTCCAATTTCCAATGATCGCTAAACGATGCCGATACCCCGATATACAACCAGTGCATAGGCGGATTACGAGAACTTCTAGTCTCCATTACCTATATAACACATGATTCACTATGCCTGATCCCACATTCCACCGTACGAATACTTAACACACATCAATCATCCATTCATACCACAAAAGTCATTCAGAAAATTTTCCTATGCCATCAACAATTCAATCATCACCATCGATCCAACAAGAGAATACCCCCATACCACTAGATATTATCAGTTTACATTACATTGTCCCTTTGACCATATACCCTGCCATATCACTAGAATAGCAGTACCATTTTTCCCTTAATCGCCAGAAAGATCGATTCTTAAATCACCTGCAGCTGCCCGCGCTGCTCAATAATTTTTAATGACTTCTCATATATTAGGAACTGATCTCAAAACCTTGAACATGCTATTATCAACTTTCCATAACATATTGCATATACCATACCACACTAAGATAACATGGAAACTTCTATCCCTTTTCTGCGCCGCAAACATAAACGCACTCAACTAGTCAAGGACTTTCATGATTCCATATAGAAGAAAACTCATTACACATTCCCAGCTTCGCATACCAACATGAAAATACTCACTTTCAAACCACGGTAGAACACATCACAAACTCTTTCTCCCAATTTATTGCATAAGTTTAACTGTCAGGACTGAGTCCTTCTACCCACATCGAGCTACGCAACTGCCAGCACTCAAGAGCTTGGTTGCACCATAGCTGCAAGACTCATTACTTCGAACACATACCAGGAGTTAATCGTATCCTTATCATACCGTTTCAGTTTATTAACAAGTTGTTCCATTTACCCAATTCCTTTCTGATTCATCTTTAATTTAATATTCTCCTTTACCGAAGGATCACAATATCTCAACTCATGTTACCACACGAGACTCGTACATAAGACCACACGGTCTAAGCTCACAGGCCGCTGAATACTCTCTCAATGTTTCCTAGAAGTATCACATTCTACAATACTTTATTTTGAAGAACTTCCTGCGATTTTGAATTCGTTATCATTACTCTCCAATATAGATGCATAGAATCTCATCATTCACATATCATTACACAAGTCTTGATCCCTTCTAACAAAACCATCGTCTTTAGCCACATACACAATCTTAAGACACATTACCGTTACAAGCAAAATCTTGAACACTGCAAAACCATTCTCGGACATCATTCACCCTTATTCAGTTGTAATTCAACTGTCCTATTGAGTAGGACCACTCGTGCCATGTTAGAACTCTGACATCGCAGAACATGATTACTTACAGATACAATCAGCTATCTTTCTTTTCTATACACCGAACATTCCTTACCAAAAGTAGTTCAAAACATCCTAGTATTTCTTCACATCTACGAAGCACCATAACCTTGTCACAATTTTCCCAACATACTTAAAGACAATGCCCACATAGCACACAATCGTGCAATTAGTTATTTAATAGCAACCTCCCCAACTTGGCTCGAAGCCATTCATCAAAGAATTTTTAACCACTCATAGCATTATTACTCAAGTGATGCCGAAATGTTACAATGAGATTAAACTCGAGTCATTTATAAGTTTTGGCAGAGACTCGAATCATCAAAAATCTTTTAATTCTTTTGCACTTCTTGTATTCATTCACACACAACAACTAAGCCCATCATTAGGTGACAAAAAAATATTTTCTAAGTCTCAAATTTTCCAAAAATTTCGGCAGAGTTTCCTTTGTAATATGGCCTATCCACCTGCCATAGAATTACCAAAACCATCCTAACAATACATCAAAAATTTGACAAGACATCATAATGCACATATCATAACACATTTGATCTTTCTGAGCCTGAGCTCATACTACCACACGTAATGCATTATACCTTTCCACTAAGAGACAGGAACATATTCACCACGCCCGTAGCTAGGGGCTACACAACAAATCACAATAAGAGTCTAACACCTAACAGCTCATCCGTCATCAAGCTGCCATTTCCACAATTAGGAACAATACTGGTCATACAATCTTTATAATACCAGTTTGTAAAATCAGCACTGTGGTGCTCAAGTCACAGACAAAGATCTGGCCTTAAGTCCTCCTGACTAGCCCAACATAAACTCACGGAGATTATATCTCGCCCCTCGACTAGGGAATCACAAGCCATCAAGGCAATTATATTACCGAGCGTTCGAGTGCGCGTACAGGCGTATGGAAGGAATTTCCAAGAATTATATCTCAAGCTGAATCATGTATGCACGATAAGAATTCCAAGAAATGTGAAGTGTTTCCTAAAGGTTTGCAGCCTCTCGAGGATAAGTACAGGCGTCCCCGTACCGATCCGCAAGACTCTACTAACCGGCTCAAGACTCATGAAGCCTAGTAAACCTAGGCTCTGATACCAACTTGTCACGACCCCAAATCCGGTCGTGATGGCGCCCAGCACACCGCTAGGCCAGCCCGACCAATCAACAATAACCACGGAGCCACAAGCTCACTTTATCCAATTTAAGCATAACAGTGATAGATATATTAAAAATAGGGAACCAAGTCCCAACACGTGCCAACTCCCATAGACCGAATGGTCATGAGCCTCTACAGAGTATACCAAGTGTAAATAGTGAATATAACTGTGCACAAGTGTGGGATGATCAGAACAAAATACAGACAAACTGGAGAATCAGGTCCTGCGAACGCTGGCAGCTACCTCGACTGTCCAAAAGCACTCTCGAGCCGCAATGGAATTAGCTCTGCTGTAATGTACCTGGATCTGCACACAAGGTGCAGGGAGTCGAGTGTGAGTACTTCCAACTCAGCGGTAATAAAAGTAAATAATGCTGAAGGGAAGAAAACCACGATAGGCACTATCTCATGCTACACAATACAGAACTATCTTTTTATTCCTTTCAAGCATATGTGAGTAGATTATTTAGAAATCTCAATTTTAACTACTTTATTTCATAATAATATACCAATACCTGGATACAATCTCAAGCAATGCAAGTCCGCACTCAAATCAGCCCCTCGGGCTCAACACTCCTTATCAATTTACACCAGGAGATCTGGTCAATAAGGCAACTAATGCATGTGTGCCAGTAATGTATGAGTGCTGAATGTTATGCCACG